>MDKJ01330729.1:0-22915 GCA_005239525.1 Nicotiana knightiana
TTTCGAATAATGTCACTTTAAGTGGAAAAACTCCCGTACCCCTTTTGGGGCGTACAAAAAAGGAGGTGTGACAGTGATGGACCTGGTTCATCTCGGAGTTCCTTTGTCAATCTTCAAAACTATTTCCTTTCTTGGGCTAACAAATTCCCCCTTTTTGATGATGACAAACTTTGTGCTTCAGGCATGTTTCAGCTTAGTTCCAACGTTGACACATATAAGAGTATTAAGCATTTATCACAAAGAACCAAGTTCATTAGGTTATAAATATCACATGTTCATAGCACAATCTATCTTCCCCCTTTCGGCATCATCGAAAAGTTGCAAAAAAGAAATTGTGTGAATCCCAGATTTTTAACACTTACTCATGGCCATTTGGGAAACTACATATGCAATCATGGATTAATCATCAATAATCAACTAAGAACTAAAACTATCAAAGAAATATAGACAATGAATAACATCAAAAGAAGCAAACTTCATTGATAGAGAGAATATGATTCTGCCACAATCCACAAAATGAAATAAAAATAGTTAAAACAAGAGCAACAAACAAACAAAAAAATCCTAAAACTTGGTCACTGAAAATTCTAGGCAGGGCTAAGAAATTAAGGCTTGGAAAAACTACAGACATGGTTCATTTAGCCAAGATGGATGATTCAGCAGACTTAGAAACATATGAAGACTTCTTTGAGAAAGTCTTGGCTTTCTTGGGCTTAGGGGTCTGAACCTCTACCTCTGCCACTTTTTTAATTTGATGGACCAGGTCCATCTCATGAACCTCAACAGCCTCAATAGGCTCAACAACCTTTTTTCCCCTTTTTCAACTCTTTTCTTATTACTCTCCTCTAAAGCTCTCTTCAACTCGTCCGGACTTTGCTTTACCTTGCTCCTTGTAGTTCTTCCTCTTGGAAGAGAAATTTTAGAAGTCTCAGAAGGAGCAGCTTTTATTTTCTTACTTTATCTTGTTTTTCCAGACGTTTGAAATTTATGAGTTCTTTTCTTCTTTGGGTTGTAATTATCGCCTATCATTTTCAGCAGATCCACCAGAGTTTCCTCAGTAGATAAACCAGGTTCATCTGTGTGCTTTCCTAAATTTGCTAACCCTTCAGCGGTTTCTCCTGATTCACTTCCCCATGCGTTCTTACTACTTTCTTCCTCCTTTTCTGGCTCAGCTCCACAAATAGCCATTCTAAAAGATTCAGAGGTGGGTGAAGAATCAGCCACTTCTTTCCCTTTTCCCTTTCTCATTACTCCGTACTCCCTCACTCTTATTTTTTTTTTATTTAATTTTTACCACCTATTCTTATAGTTTTCGGCAACTCCTCATCAATTACAGACCCAACCAGTATGAACTTTCTAAGTTTTTCAGCAACATCAGAGATGACCTCAAAAGAAGGACTTGGGACAGATGTTACCCGAGTCATCGAAAATATGGGAATGGTTTTGTAGGGAGGGGATGTCTTGAATGAACTTTTAGTTTTTAATTGACGGTTAAGGATTCCATAGAATCTAGGTATTTTAATTTGGTGAGGATTCTTATTGAAACATAACTGGTTCAAAGTCAAATGGATAGGCTTTGAAAATATTTTGAGTTTGGGCAGAGTTCTGCTCATGATTTAATTATTAGTATTTCAAAGTGTGCAGAGTGAAGAACACATGCATCGCCTTTTGGATGAACCAGCACGATGAACCAGGTTCATCATTTCAGAATCCTCTTGATCAAGCCTCAATTTTCAAAGATAGAAAAAATTTCATTTGTGATCAGTGAGTCATATCAAAACATGGCATAAGAGTATACTTTTTACAGTATGAGACTGAGCAATTGTTAATCAGATTATTTACACCCGTTTCAGACTTTTCTAGCCAACTTTTTTCTTTGTTTTCATTTTTTAATGTATTTACATTCTGATCTGGTTCAATTAAGTGATATTAATCATACCTAATAGTAACATGTTCCTTTCAAAATGCTCTCTACTCAGTTCTTTTGTAAAGATATTTGCATGGTTTCACAACCAGCTAGTTACTCTTTGATGTTCCTTCATTGCTTTGTTGTTGTGGAATAGGTTCAGGTACAGGTTCCAACGAAGTTTGGGAATTATTTTGTTATATTCCCCATGTCATGTTGCCCGGGATGGATGAACCTGTTCCATCACCTGTTCCTTCCTCCAGTTTTGCTTTAGTTTGGACTGAGTTTGTGACTAGCCTAATTTCTTCATCATCTTGTTCATTACCACCCCCAGTGATTTCACCTTTCTTTCCATTTCCAAAGGAGACATTTCCTCCTTTGAGGTCCTCAAGTGAAACGACCTAGTCCTTGTTGCCAGTCATATGTTTTGAGCAGCCACTATCTATGTACCATATTTGGCCACTACCTTTCACTTGAATTTATAAAGAAAATCAGGGGTTAGTCTTAGGAACCCAAACTAGTTTGGGTCCCTTTCTATAAGCAAAATGATGAATTAAATTCTTTTTAGCCCAACTTGGTAGCCAATTCTTCCCTCGAACAAAACTTTTGTTCTTTTGAATGGCCTTTTCTTTTGCATTACCACAATCAGTACAAATCTTGTTCTCAGGAAGAGTGAGGTACTTTCTTTTAGGATCCCCCTTAGGTAGCTGTATCCCAAAGCCAAGTCCTCTTCTATTGCTACTATGATGTTCCTGTAGCCATGTCAAAGCATCAGAGGACCTGTTCCATTTGCTAGTTCTATCTAGTTCATGCTTGACCTTTCTTAGATCCTCCTTAAGGACTCTTATCTGCTCATCTCTTTTGTACAACTCTTCTTTCATTTTTCCTAGGTTTTCTTCTAATGTGAGTTGTGTGTGATCAGCTTTGTTTTTACCTGTTCCTAATTTCAGTTTTAGATTTTCAGATCTTAGCTCTAGGACAGTGGTGTCAAGTTCATGAACCTGGTCTTTAACTCAGCATTTTTACTATCACTTTCGCTAGCCCTAAGTTCCAGATTTTTGCACTTAGCTTTCAAAGTCACACACTCCTTAGACAGTTGTTTCTTTTCATTTTTGCATTTTTGCATTTAGCCTTTCATTAGACAAAATTTTAATCTTGTCTTTGAGATGAATTGTACCTACCTTAGATTCCTCATCGGATTCTCCAATTTCCATAAGTGCTTGTTCATCTCCATCTTCATCATCTGAATCCTCATCTGAACTTTCACCCCAAACAACAACCATTGCCTTTGTTGATGTTCTATTTTTCTTGGGTTGAACTTGTTCCTTCTTCATGGTGGCTAAAGGATCGTCAGTGACTATGTCCCATAGTTCATAGTCTTCTCCAATTAATTGATCCTTAATCCTATTCTTCCACCAGGAGTAGTACTAGCCATTGAAGAGTAGAGGCCTAACAGTTGATTGTCCTTCCCAGTTTCCAGGTGGTGCACTTATCTTGATCTTTTCCTAAGGTGTTAGACTGTTCAAGGATAACCCGCTCTGATACCAGTTGATGTTTTATACGTTAATACCACACATAAGGGGGGGGGGGGGGGGGGGGGGGGGGGTGATTTGTGTGGAGTCCAATTTTTGAGTGTTGTCGTTATAGGAGGACCTGGTTCTTCGATGTGTTCCAACTCGTACCGTTGCGGAATAATAAATGTAAAAAAGTAAAGAACACGGAGATTTTTACGTGGAAAACACCTGGCTCAAAAGGTGAAAAACCACGACCTACTACTCAGTAGGATTTTCTCCAAACACTTCACTACAACAATAAGTCAAACAACATTTTCAAAATAAAATCTTTCGTAAGCCTAAGGATTCACTCTAACCCTTTGTGGCAAACTAGCCTCTAGTTATTTGCAGCAAACTTCAAGTTAACTATAACTTGAACACTCAGTACCTATTACAATTGCTTCTAGATAGAGCTGAAAGGTACAATTTGTAATCACCTACTACAAATAAACTAGACTAAAAGACAACAGATGGAACTGGTTCTTCTAGCTGGTTCAAGTAGATCCAGATTCGCACTCTCCAATTTGGCTCGAACTGGTTGTAAAATTTCTTCACGAATTTTGCTCTCAATTCTTGATAAATTTCTACTTTTGTGCGTTTATATACAATAAGAACAAGCTACAGTTAATATGAGTTAATAGATAAGGAATTAACTAGAATCCTAATGCAACTCTTCCTTCGTGGAAGAGTTCTAGTCAAACTCAACTCCTAAATCCTTCCTTATCTTAGATTTTACTCTTATTGAATAAGGAGTCCTTCTCCAATTTCGTTTTTGCAATCTTTTCGATCAGAAGATATCTCAATTTTACTAGAATACAATTATCTCATGCATGTGCATCTAATGTGCCTTTAACTCTGGTCTATGTCACTTGTGATGGACATGGTTCATCTCGGAGTTCCTTTTTCAATCTTCAAAACTATTTCCTTTCTTGGGCCAACACTAATGTTGCTTACTACTTTATCCAGCATGTTTCAATCTGCTTGTTAAGTATGTCAGGATGTTTGAATTAGGAATGCCTATGATTTTTTTCCTAATCTATTTACTTAGGTTCTGGTTTAATCTACTTTTCTAAGGTGTCTAGTATCCCAAAGTAACTCTAGCTCTATCCTTAATTGAACCAGTATGTTTGCCACATGGTTATTCTGTGATCTTTGCTCTATGTCTCTACCACCAACTGTATGACTAACTTCTAAATCCTATAAAACTCTTGAAAACTTCTGTGTATTCTGTTGTTTATGTGCTACTACTATACACTGATGTGTATTCTATGTGTCCCCAATTCCCATAACCCATGTGTGCAATTCATTGTTATGTGATGTTGGACTTGTTTGTTCTGTAGCCAATTAGGTTGTTTGCTGATTTTCTATAAGTGTTCACATTGTTTTCAAACTACTTTTACTACTAAATCAGTTCTACTTTTTTTTAAAAACCTCTTTCTTATAGAGTCATTTCAATACTATCTTCTTGTCAAAACCTTTTCAAAACTATGTCAAGCACTCTCACTTTACTCCTAAATCCCTAGGTTCTGCCCCTCCAGTGTGTGTACTGCCTTGGGATCCTCTTGAGATGCCTTGGAACTCTGGAACACTGGGGCTGGCCTTTCCACAATGCAGTTACTATATCCCTGTTATGAAAGGTTTAGGTGTGAGCACTGCCCGGGATCCTTTAGGTCCTTAGGGAACTCTGACACAACTGGACATGAAATTGACTATGAAATTCGTGGCATTTGAGACTGCCGGAAGGCCTGGCCTTGGCAGGTTTTCTTTGGGCCTACATCAGGCTCTCTATATTTAATTTACCTTTCGTTTATGTAATTCGATCATCATTCTGTAATAATTAGTTGTAGACTAATGTTGGGGTGACTAGTGAAAATGAAGGGTAGTTATATGATATTGTGGGAAATCCTGGGTAGAAAGCATGTTATAGGTTTTATATTCTTTGAATCTGCATTAGAAGCCATATAATAGGATTGATATGCTCATTTACATTCAAATCTTGCTAAACCTGCATTAGATATCATGTTCTTAGGGCTTCACGTTTATTGCTTCAGTATATCACATATCACTAATCCAGGATTTAATTTGGCACAAATGTTTTCACTTAGGAATCCTGCTACTAGGTTAATAAATAGGGTTAACAAAAATTGTCACCCTTGTATGCATTAGTATCATGTTCTAGGAACTTTGTTTGCATTTTTATGAACACGTCTATTTTGATTAAAATAAGTAACTGACGCTGAAAAGGTATAAAAATAGCCCCACATATAGATATCATGTTTCTGGACATAAATTTGTACCAATTCCCTTTTTAAGTCTGTGTCAGCTAGAACAACATGTTTGTAGGTTAAACAACTTCTAAATTGTTTAACAGTTCTTGTCATCGTGACTGCGTATAGTCCCGCGCCTAGGCAAGCCTTAGGTAATCAATCTCTATATAAAACTGAAAATTGAGTTCTGAACTTTTACTGCTTGAGTTTTACAGGACTTAAAAATTAGTAGGCAAACTGATTAGGACCCTGCCATTATGTTATGAAACAGTGTTGCATATTCTGTATATTAATGTTCACCTAGACATCCTGTCCTAGGACTCCTTCCAAAAACTTCCTATATTTGTGTTTGAGACGTGCTGTTTATTTGCTATATATGTGTGGAAGTAAAAATGATCCTTTTAATTTCTTTATTTCACTTACTTGCTGGTCCTACATTTTATTTGCTTGTCGCCTAGATTTTTCCTTTAAATACCTTAGGGGTTGTCTAGAACTGCCCAGATTTAGAGGTCCTAAAACTCCTCCGGGACCCCCAAGGAAGGGACGGGTAACAGCATGCCTAAAGCTCGCTGAATAAAATTTGTTTAATAACCATTGAGGGGTGGGGTAATGGGTAAAGAAGGATATGATGACCCGTGCGCTAATGCAAGGTGTATCCCCTCATCGAGGAGTGATTACCGGACATTGCATGGATATGATCCTATAGGATAAATAACTTAGGACCCCTTTCACTCATTTACATAGTGTGCTTAGACTGCTAATCTGTTAAAGCCTTTATCCTTTTACATATGTGTGCTTAGACTGTCTATTTGCTACATGACTAATTCACAAAGTAAGTTTGGTCGGGACCAATAGTTGTGGACTTCGAGGGGTGCCTAAAACCTTCCCTTGAAGTAATTTCAAGACCTTACCCAACCTCTGGTTATACAATTAGTGTCATAAATGACCTGTAATAGGTTCCCTAACGCACCTTAACTCGTTAGGTGGTGACTCTTCAATTCCTTACGTCCCTTTTCCCAAAAGGAAACGAGTTTTCCCAATAATGTCATAAACCTTGACTAATCCGAAAGGACAGGACAAAGGGGGGCGCGACAGCATGGCGACCCCGCTAGGGATTCTAGGGTTTTACCATTACAAATCGCTTTGTGAATTTTTGCCTTACTTTGTTAATGCTTTCACCCTTTCCCTTTCCTCTTTATGTGCAATTAATTGTTTACTTTCCCAAGTATTTATTTTCCCAAAATGAAATTGACATGTTTCTTATTTCCTTTGTAACCGCTTTTCAATTATAATTGCTGTATTTATCGCTTTCATAACGTGCAAATAAATGACAACATGTTGTTTATTGCTTATTTATTGCTGCATAATCATGATCAACATCATATTCCACTCGTGCCTAAACAAGTCCTATAGAAACGCTTGATGAGTGGTTGTGCTCTTCCAATTTATATCACCCCTAAATTCGGAAAGGCTTATTTGCGGTAAAAACAGTCGATCAGTGGTGCAGTTGATGGTTCCGTGCCTTTCCCCCTCAAGTTTTCCGCTCGAGGGTACCGGTCTAAAACCCCATAGAAACCTTACTCTTATTATATTGTGCGTGCATCATGGTCAAACCTAGCTGGGTTAATGCGTCGTCCGCACAATAACCTTTTAAGACAAGCCTTATCAAGTTCACCGGGATTTTGATAATCCCAATGGACACAATCACGTTTTGTGCATTAATTTGGAGAACTAAACACCAACATGCTAATCATGAGTGTATAAATAGTCCAATCCGGTGGGGGAAAGGGCCTAACTATTTTTGTCTTGTAGAAAATGAGGCACGAGGTCCCCAGATTCGGTATGGTCAGAAATATTCCACCAATGCTCCTACACTGGTGGGAAGATCTTCCTTCAAGTGATAAGAAACACGTGAGGAAGCATCTAGGCAGTTTACCTTCTTTTCTGGACATCCGGCCAAACAACATGTTGATTGAGGCCGCCACATTGTATTGGGATAGTGAAAGAGCTGTATTCCGATTTGGGAATATTGAAATGACATCGCTCTTAGAAGAACTAGGAGGACTTGTTGGGATATCTTGGGAAAGCCCTGGGTTGTTGGAACCTGAGAACCACACGGACAAAGTTTTTCTGAAAATGATGGGGTTAAAGAAAAATGTTGAACTAGAGTGTCTGAAAAAATCTTACATACCTTTCGAGAACTTGTATGAAAGACACGGTCACAACAAATCATACCGTACCTATCACGACGAGTTCACTATCACGTCTCTAGGTCATATCCACCGTAGGGTACTTGTGTTCATTGTGTGCTTTATGGACTTGATAGTGTTCCCGACAAAGAGACAAAGGATTCATACCAGGCTAGCCATGGTAACCAAGGCCTTGATGGAAAAGATCGATGGGCAAACCTTCAGCATTGTCCCTATGATATTAGTTGATATTTACCGAGCCTTGGAGCATTGTCAAAGAGGAGTTGAATATTTTGAGGGTTGCAACATGTTGCTGTAGTTATGGCTCCTAGAACACCTTCAAAAGGGCCAATATCACCAAAAACTTCCGCGAATGACTTTGAATGACCACATCACTTTCCATCACCCCAAGCGGATGACCTACATTCCGGACATATTTGCTCAGCCGGATACTGCCAAAGAGTGGGTGGAGTTCTTTGTTAATCTGACCGAGGAACAGGTGCAATGGATGGTCGAATGGTTCCCGATGGACGAGTTGATCATCAGGTCCAGGAATGCACCACACTCAGTGCTAATCGGGTTAAGAGGTATATGTCCTTATGTCCCTCTCTGAGTCATAAGGCAAGCGAGAAGGAACCAAGTTATACCAAGGGTTGCGAATAAGGTCCACTTCAGAGCGGATTTCTAGGATGACGACGTCCCCTACAAGTGCCAAGCTCAACACATGTGGCACTGCAAAATCATCATGGAGAAGAATGCCATCAAACCAGACAGGTATCATGCAGGGTGTGCACCTTTCTACCAGGCATGGCTGGAAGACAACTTGGATGGGATAGTGAGACCGAGAATCAGTCGAGGCAACATAATTATAGATGAAGATGCTGAGGCTCAGGTCAAGTACAACCGGCTGCACAAAAGGATCCGCAATTCTGAGAGCGAGCACCGTGAAATGCATGAGACCAACAAGAGGCTGATCGAGGAATGGAAAAAGATGGATGTCCTTTCCCATAGGAAGCTGGAATATCTGGAGGAATGTATAGTGGAGTTAGAAGGAAAATCCATCAAAAGGATCGAGGATTGCCAGAACGTCGAGGGGAACGAAGGAGGTTACTTGGCTAGAGCGTACCTGTTGCTGGGACTGCGCGAGCTGGGGAAATTTGTTCGATGGACTCAAGAATATCGAATCTGGGGAAGGTCCTTCTAGGACAAAATAGACTACATTTACTTTTCTTTCATCAATGTAATAAGGCCAAGTGCCCTTGGTGACTTATTTCCTATTTGTTACTTTAGCATTGTTTTTGGATTCGTCTATTTACATTAATGAAATAAGGAATTTTGGCATCTAAGTTCTCCAAATAAACTTGTCACTAGGCCTACCTCAGGTATAACAAGGCTCCCAAATTAGGACACGCGTTTACATTACAGCAATATGTGTTTAAATATTGCAAATATTTTATCATAATCCTGACTGACTTGTTACCTTTTGTTTTATTTTATTTCTTTTGAATATTCCCCTTCCCCAAAGGTTTGTTCGTGCATTCTGGCATCATCAGCATACCATGCAAGATCCAGGGGCCCTCCACCTTCTCCTCCTCCTGGTCCACCTAAAGGCAAAGGCAAAGGCAAAATAGAAGATTCAACTAACATCAGAAAAGAAAACTCAACCCCAGTTGAACATACAGAAGCTTCTGACAGTCGGGGTACTCAGATCCAGACTAATGTTGTGTCACAACTTGAGCAAAGGCTGTTGAAACTTCAAGGGGAACTTTAACATATTCGGAACCTAGCGTACTTTTCCTTCTCACTCAGCGTCGCAGACATTGGCCATCCAAAGATCCAAAACTCCGCACCACCTCAGAATACACCCAACAAACAGAATCCTCCTGCAACTCACCACTATATAACTCCACCAAAAAACCAAACCATCCTGCCACAATACCAACAACATACTTGCCACACTTCCCGAAACACCCCACCAGTCATTCATGAACCACAAATGATCACCACTATGCTCAAGCACCAGGCCACCAAAATAACCCCATATACGTGGAGACTCTACCTCACTCCACTCAAATCATCTCTTACACACCAGAATCCAGTGAGAAGGATATGCTCATAAGGAACATGGCCGAAGAACTCAAGAAATTGACTAGCCGAGTTCAAGGCGTGGAAGGAAGTAAGCGGATCGAAGGATTTAATTATGAAGATCTTTGTATACAGCCTGATGTATAACTACTGGAGGGTTACAAACCTCCCAAGTTCAAGATGTTTGACGGTACTGGTGATTCCAGGGTCTATTTGAGGACCTATGGTGACAAACCGGTCGAAGTTGGAAGAGACCAAAAGATCCAGATAAAAATGTTCATGACAAGCCTCACAGGGGATTCTTTGTGCTGGTACATCAACCAGGACCCTACGAAGTGGTCTAATTGGGTGATTATGGCTTCAGATTTCATGGACCGATTCAGGTTCAACACGGACAATGCACCAGACATATTTTACATCCAGAATCTCAAAAAGAAACCTACTGAATGTTTTCGCGAGTATGCCATTCGCTGGAGGTCGGAAGCGGCCAAGGTCAGGTTGGCATTAGATGAAGAATAGATGAACAAATTCTTTGTTAGGGCAGAAGACCCGCAATATTATGAGATACTGATGGTGATCGAAAATCACAAATTCTCCGACATCATCAAGCTTGGGGAAAGAATTGAATAAGGTATCAAGAGCGGAATGGTCACTAATTTTGAGGCACTGCAAGCCACCAACAAAGCACTGTAGTTCGGTGACATATCCAAGAAGAAAGATGTAAGAGCGGTAATGGTGCACAGGGATCCAAATCTCCACTGACATATCGAACCTCTCCACTTGCAAACAAAGCACCCCCACCCAGCTATCAGCCAACACCTCCATCCACATATCAGCCATCACCTCCACCCACATATCAACCCACTTCTCCCAGATATTCCCAACTAGCCACTGTCTATCACACATAAAACTCCCAACCGTCTTACTTTCAGTCACTTCCATCTTGCCAAAATTTCCCAAGGCCTCGACCAAACTTTGACCGTAGACACCCAAACAGTATAGCGACATTGCCGAGCCCATTGACCAGCTGTATGAAAGGTTAAAAGTTATTGGTTATGTCACCCTATCCCTGCTGTGACCACAGAGAATCCAACCCTATGGTTCAATCTGAACAAAACATGGGTATACCATTCCGGTATGAAAGGACATACCATCGATGAATGCCGCTCGTTGAAGGATAAAATCCAAGCTCAGATCGACAACAAAATCATTCAAGCTAAGGAAGTTGCTCCTAATGTTTGCAATAATACCCTCCCAGATCACAGGGGTGGAGGCGTTATTGTGATAGAAATAGATGAAGAATGGGACCCAGAGGGGTCGATCGGGTTTATCAAAGAAGGTGACAATCCCAAGAAACCAGTTGTTACACTCAATCCCATCATAGTGCAGATACAATCATCAAGAGAGGCAAGGGTAACCACATCAGTCCCGTTTGAGTTTGAGAGAGCACTACCTATAGATTTGCCCGTACCATTTGAGGTTGAAATAGCACCACCTGCAGTAACTCCTATCCCATTCGAAGTAAAGGTAGCCATACCAATTACAGTGACAGTATCCACCACGCCGCCTTTCAACACTAGTGTTGTGCCCTGGGATTACGTAGTTGAAGCTAGAAGGAAAGGAAAGGTCAAGGTAGAAGAAGTTGGTGTTGCATAGGGGATGGCCAGGATAGGAAGGATCTACATACCCGAACACTTGGGAGAGTGCCGCAAACAGACTTCTAACAGGCCTCCCGTCATTAAGACAGGACCAGATGACCTCTAGATGAAGGTACAAGCCAGGAAATACTCAGCCATAAATCATCTAAATAAGACTCCATCCCAAATATCTATATTATCATTGCTACAAAATTCGGAATCACATAGGAGTGCTCTGATGAAAGTGTTGAATGAAGCTTATGTGCCCAACAACATCACAATGAGAGAAATGGCTAACATGGTGGGGCACGTATTATAAAGTCACAAGATTACTTTCCACGAGGATGAACTACCACCGGAAAACTTGAGTCACAACAGGGCACTGCACATTACAATGCAATGCGAGGATTATTTCATCACCAGGGTTTTGATCGATGGAGGGTCCAGCCTTAACATTTGCCCATTAACAACACTAAAGAGGTTGGGAAAGGGAATGTATGAAATACGAGAAGGAACCATGAACGTAAAGGCCTTCGATGGGTCTCAAAGGTCCACCATTGGAGAAATCAGTCTTTGTTTCCAGATGGGACCTACATGGTTTGAGGTTGAATTTAGGTGTTAGATATATCCGCGTCTTATAATCTGTTATTAGGATGACCATGGATACATGCCGCTGGGGCTGTGGCCTCAACTTTGCATCAAGCGGTAAAATTCGAGTGGAATCATCAAGAAGTCATTATCCATGGGGATGGATGCAACCCCATCTACAACCGCCAGACCATCCCGGTAATCGATGGTAGAAGAAGGCTTGGTGGATATACTTACCACCACATCGAGCGGGTCAACACAATAGACAAGGATAAGTGCTAGAGCAGTAAGATTGAAAGCATAATGAATTGGAGCGTATACGAACCTGGCAAGGGTCCCAGTAAGAATCTTCAGGGAATTTCCAAGCCGATACAGCTAAAGTGCCATGGCACTACCTTTGTCTTGGGATACCAATACACTTGGCAAGAGTACGATGACTGGACACCATCATGGAACGGTCCTTACTATCCATTGGAGCAGCCCATACCGCATCTGGAACAGACTTTCCAGGAAGCTGACGTAATATGAGGATCAGAGGAGGAGGAAGCATTAGCGGCCTTAAGGAGCTTATTCTTGGAGGACGAGGCTATGGATTGTTGTGTCATTGTTGAGGAGGAGGAAGAGGAAGTCCCTACCATCCAAGCTGTGAGCAAGGGATCGTTCCTCAGAAACTAGGTTGTCGGACCATCAAGGGCCCGATGAGTCCCGGGGTAGCAAGGCTAAACAACATTGTTTATTTTTTCTTTCCAAGAAAATGATTTTTCTTTCTTGCATTATGTTTTAAATAAAATTACCAGTGTTCCAAAACGTTTATTTAAATTATTGAAAATCTCTTTTATGTTTTAAGGAATCAATTTTATTATTTTTCTCTCATACTTTTACTTATACAGCATTACTATTTCCTGTCTTGATGAACCAATGACTGTGACATGCAATGAGACAACGCAACAAAAGGACAGTTATTCAGAAGAAGAGGATAGCATACACGAGGAAATCATCAGAGAAGTAAAGGACTTTGAGAACAAGCCTAAGTCCAATCTGGACGAGACCGAGGTAATCAACTTGGGAGATTCGGAGACTGTCAAAGAGACTCGCATCAGCATCCACTTGTCACCATCGGAGAAAGAAGAGTACACACAATTCTTGAAAGAATATGAGGACATATTTGCATGGTCATACGATGACATGACCGGATTAAGTACATCCATTATGGCTCACAAATTGCCCACAAACCCCGATGTGACCACCGGTGAATTCCACAGCCTACAGACCTCATATGAACGGAGCTTAGAAGCCGCCAACAAGAAAATCAAGAAAATTATGAGAAAGATGGTAGAAAATCACAAACAGTGGCACGAAAAACTATCATTTGCTTTATTGGGATACCACACCACAGTCCGCACATCAACCGGGGCAACTCCTTACTTATTGGTTTATGGTACAGAAGTTGTTATTCCTGCCGAACTAGAGATTCCTTCTTTGAGAATCATACCAGAAGCTGAGCTTAGCGACGCAGAGTGGATAAGGAGCCGTTATGAGAAACTAGCCCTCATAGACGGAAAAAGGATGAACACAGTGTGTCACTGGAAACTCTATTAGAACAGAATGTCCAGAACCTTCAACAAAGGAGTCAAGCCAAGACAGTTCACACCGGGGCAACTGGTGTTGAAGAAGATCTTTCCACATCAGGATGAAGCCAAAGGGAAATTCTCTCCCAACTGGCAAGGTCCGTATATGGTTCACAAAGTATTGACAGGAGGAGCTCTTATACTTGCAGAAATGGACGGAGAAGTTTGGCCAAAACCGATCAACTCAGATGCAGTTAAACGATACTATGTGTAACTCTTTATGTTTTCTCAAATGATGTAAGTTGAACTACGCTCTACCTGATTCCTGTGTAAGAGGGGATACGTAGGCAGCCCTGTGGGTTCGGTCATAATTCAATAAAAATCTTATTTTCCCCGCAATCAGAAACTGGGGCAGAATTTTGAGAAGGACCCTCAAAATTCTGAACCAAGTTCATCCAATCGCAGCATGTACAACAGTCATAGACATCAATCCATCTAACTGAGGTAGAATTTTGAGGAGGGGTCTCAAAATTCCATAGCAAAAGAGGTTGCAATTTCTCGAATCTTGTCACGGTCGTCGGTTTATCTAACATTCTTAAAATACAGTTTTACTATGTCTTTACAAAACTATGCATGCTTGCTTGTAAGGTAACTCTGTTTAGCCAAATGCTACCTCGATGATGCAAACAGTATCATCAGACCAAGCAAAGCAGGACAAGCAAAGCCAACAGGGACACGAATCAACCTCCCCCATCTACAAAACTCATGATTTTTCTTTGGATGCAAGGACAAAGGATAAACATGCCACAGAGTCACAATCCTCACAGCAATCGCGTTATCAAAATCTGCTACCAGCTAAGAAATTCTGCTACTATCTGCTATTCATTCTATTTTGTGCATAAGGCTAAATGATGTCTTCCATTGCATAAGGCTAATCTCTGCCTTCATCCTGCATGAGGTTAAGCTTTACCTCCCCATTTGCATAAGGCGAATCTCTGCCTTCCCTTGCATAAGGCTAATCTCTGTCTTCATCCTGCATGAGGTTAAGCAATACCTCCCATTGCATAAGGCTAATCTCTACCTTCCCTTGCATAAGGCTAATCTCTGCCTTTATTTGCATGGGACTAAGCCCTATCCCGCATCTTGCATGAGACTAAGCTCTGTCTCCACCTTGCATCAAGTTAAGGATAATCTTTGCCTTCATTTGGATGGGACTAAGACCTGTCCTGCATCTTGCATGAGACTAATCTCGGTTTCCATACCTACATTAGGCTATGCTCTTCCTCCGATTTAACATTCTTTTCATCGAGACTAAGCGTTGTCTCTCCAACATTATCTACTTTGGTCTTCTTTCGGGCTAAGCTCTACCCTCCACTTTGCAAGATTAAGTTTTTTTTTTCTGTTGACATCATATTATTGCATCTCATGGGCTGAAATATCGCCAACCTATCCAAATGCGTAATGGTCTAAAGGAATCATCCTCATAGCCGGAAGACACCATGTCATGTCTAAGGATCTCTCTCGACTTGCATATCATTATTCAAAGGCGTCATAGTTCAGAGGCACCATCGTCATGGTCCAAGAACATCATTTCATGGCCTGCGAATCTCTAAGTGAACAATTCATGGCCCAGGACATCATGGTCTAAGGACGTCATCCCTAACCATCCGAAGATGACTTTCATAGTCCAAAGGGAACCTGCATCATGTTTAAATTTTTTGCATAATGTATGCTTGTAGCATCTTCATTTGCAGGTGACCCGACAAGAGACTTCTATCCCAGTGGGAGCGATCTCTCTCCATCTCCTTTAGTTATCTCAAACCTGGCCTCTCACCATAACCAATCCTTCACCTACCACGAAACATTGTTTCTGCTCTTCTGATGACTTCATCAATATATTTCGTTGATGAATCCAAAACTACACCTGACCTGATTCCTGTAAAACCAGGGATATGTAGGCAGCTAAGAAGCTATGGTGCGGCCTAAATCTCTAAACCCATTTCGCTCGGTCAAAAAGTGGCCATCATATCTTTACCTGATAACTCTTTCATCCTTCCCGGGTAAAGAGGGGCAGATGTTGATACCCAATTTTTTCCAAAATAGTTTTAAAATTGCATATATGTCTTCAAAATCAAGCATTAGCATCAATTGGTAGTTTTCCATAATTTTTACATTTTTATTAATTTGCTCAGTATTTCATTCCTAAAAAATAATTATAAAATTGCATCACAAATGATTTCAAAAACATTTCTCAATTTAGTTTACTATTTATGGTCCTATTAAGTCCAAATTATTCCATAAATAGCCAATTTGGCACATTTTGGCTACAATTGCAATAACTTTGCAATTATAGCCCATGCATACAAGTTTTGCATTATTTTTACCAGAAATTAGTCTTTTGTATTTTTAAATACTACATAACCATTTTTTAAACATTTCCATGCATAAAATTCATTTTTATAATTAGTAATTATTTTACAAAGTATTTTAATTAATTTATTTGGGGTATTTAACAAATGGCCTTATTTTCATTTCAATAGAAGACTAATTAACTAGCCCACAACCCTTATAAACCAGCCCAATATAACCCAGGCCCAAACCATTTACCTACCCGACCTAGGGCTTCTTCAATCCTGACCGTCGATCATTTTTTATCAATGGCCCAGATTATCTCCTTTCTTAATTAACCTAGAACTACCCCCTCCTAAACCCCTCATTTTCCTCCTCTCATCCGCCTTCACTCATCTCCCTTCTCTCTCGAGTTCTATCTAATCCCAACCCTAATTCCCCCTCGTCGTCACTCATCTGCCGTCGACCATGGTGGTTTCTCACCACCCTCAAGCCTCTAACGGCTCTCTTAAATCTGGTTTTGCTGTCTGTAAGGTCCTCGGGGGACGGGGATTAGTCCACTTATGACTTGGCTTTTCCTTGCCTGTTTCAGGTTGTTCGGGCTCGATGTCCAGTAAAATCTTCCTATTTTTTCCTAAACCTATGGATTTTTAAGCCTATGTCTTCGTCTCTATGTTATTTTTCAAAACCCTAATTTTGTCCTTTGGTTTTCTCAGATATGTACATATCTGAGATGAGTTAAACCTATTTCATGTGTTTTCTTATGAAAAGCTTCTGATTTCAAATGGTTTTCCATCTTCGTAAACTAGGGTTTCTTTAAAATCTTTCTCCAAAACATCTTCTGATCTTAAGTGTTTAATCTCCTGTTCTTATGTGTATTCTACTGATTTTGTTAAGTTTTCCTTAAGCCTAACTGGTTTATGCTAAAATCCCCATTTTTTGACACTTTGTTTGGATTTTGACCATGTTCTTATGTGCTTTGACTCGCATGGCTTCTCCTTCTTCTAATTTGAATACCTGGTGATTTTACCCTAGTATGTCTCTATTAGGGTTTCAAATTCGATCCTTTTTGTTTATGCTTGGCTTATCTTCTTATTCATGGAAACCCATGTTATTTCCCTTAAAATCAGTAATATTTCAAGTCTTTGATTCACCGATTTGCTATGGTGATACCTATATGTTGATTTCCGGTTATTTACTATTTTTCATAACCTTTAATTATTTCTTGCCTTATTTCTGACTAACTGTGATATTTACCGATTCTTACTACTTGTTTCCTTAATTAAGCTCTTGTTTATTTACCCCTAATTACCTACTCCGTACATAAGTTTATTTTATTGTTTTCATTAAATATTGTTCTACTCTTGACTGTTGGTTGATTACCCCTTGATTATGGAGATTTTGCTGATCTTAAGTATTGACCGAATTTGTAAATTTCCCTAATTTCTACATGATTGATTCTTTTACCTTATTCTGTCTAGCTTTCGGTTGCTATATATACTCTCCTCTATTCTCACTTCTACACACGAACACTAGTTAAAAGAAACTCTCTTACCCTTTAAAAGGCTCTCTTTGTTCTTCTCTGTTACTTGCAACTTTCATTGCTCTAGCCGGCTGTAAGCCAAGGCTAGTTATTATACAAATTCTGCTCTATACTCTGTGCTTTCTCTCCTTAACTAGTATGTCTTAATTCAATTTAAAAGTCCAAACTCTATGTGTTCTATTGCTACTTTAGTTCATTGATTTCTAGTCTTGTTCCTGCTTACTATCTTGTTGTTCAATATGTAACTAGCATGTCTAAATTACATTGCTTATTTCCTATTTCACCTAGCATGTCTGAATTTGGTTCTGTTAAACCTGTGATTAGTATGTCTAATTTTGCCTACTGCTTTATCCAGCATGTTTCAATCTGCTTGTTAAGTATTTCAGCATGTTTGAATTTGGAATGGTTATGATTGTTTTCCTAATCTGTTTACTTAGGTTCTTGTTTAATCTGCTTTGCTAAGGTGTCTAGTATCCAAACTAACTTTGGCTCTATGCTTAACTGGTCTAGTATGTTTTCCACATGGTTATTCTGTAATCTTTGCTCTATGTCTCTACCACCAACTGTATGACTGACTTCTTAATCCTATAAAACTCTTGAAAACTTTTGTGCATTATGTTGTTTATGTGTTGCTACTATACACTGATGTGTATTCTATGTGTCCCCAATTCCCATAACCCCTGTATGAAATTCGTTGTTAAGTGCTATTGGACCTGTTCGTTCTGTAGCCAATTAAGTTGTTTGTTGATTTTCTATAAGTGTTCACATTGTTTTCAAACTACTTTTACTACTAAATTAGTTCTACTTTTTTTTAGAAAACCTCTTTCTTATTGAGTCATTTCAATAATGTTTTCTTGTCAAAACCTTTTTAAAACTATGACAAGCACTCTCACTTTACTCCTAAGTCCCTAGGTTCTGCCCCTCCAGTGTGTGTAATGCCTTGGGATCCTCTTGAGATGCCTTGGAATTCTGGCACAATGGGGCTGGCCTTTCCACACTGCACTTACTCAATCCTTGTTATGAAAGGTTTAGGTGTGAGCACTGCCCGGGATCCTCGAGGTCCTTAGGGAACTCTAACACACCTGGACATGAAATTGGCTATGAAATTCGTGGCATTAGAGATTGCCGGAAGGCCTGGCCTTGCCAGGTTTGCTTTAGGACTACTTCAAGCTCTCTATAGTTAATTTACCTTTCGTTTATTTAATTCGATCATTGGTCTGTAATAATTATTTGTAAGCAGATATTGGGGTGACTAGTGAAAAGGGAGGGTAGTTATATGATGTTGTGGGAAATCCTGGGTAGAAAGCATGTTATAGGTTTTATATTCTATGAATCTGCATTAGAATCCATGTCTTAGTATTAATATGCTCATTTACATTCAAATCATGCTAAACCTACAGTAGATATCATGTTCTTAGGGATTCACTTTTATTGCTTCAGTATATTACATATTACTAATCCAAGCTTTAATTTGGTACAAATGTTTTCACTTAGGAATCCTGCTACTAGGTTAATAAATAAGCTTAACAAAAATTGTCACCCTTGTATGCATTAGTATCATGTTCTAGGAACTTTGTTTGTATTTATATGAACACGTCTATTTCGATTAAAATAAGTAACTGACCCTAAAAAAGGTATAAAAATAGTCCCACATATAGATATAATGTTTCTGGACATAAACTGGTACAAATTCCCTTTTTAAGTCTGTGTCACCTAGAACAGCATGTTTGTAGGTTAAACAACTTCTAAACTGTTTAACAATTCTTATCATCGTGACTGCATACAGTCTCGGGCCTAGGCAAGCCTTGGGTAATCAATCTCTATATAAAACTGAAAACTGAGTTCTGATTATATACTGCTTAAGTTTTACAGGACTTAAAAATCTGTAGGCAAACTGATTAGGACCCTGCCATTGCATTATGAAACAGTGTTGCATATTCTGTATATTAATGTTCACCTACACATCCTGTCCTATGACTCCTTCTAAAAACTGCATGTACTTGTGTTTGAGACGTGCTGTTTATTTGCTATATATGTGTGGAGGTAAAAATCAGCCTTTTAATTTCTTTCTTTCACTTACTTGCTGGTCCTACATTTTATTTGCTTGTCGCCTAGATTTTTCCTTTAAATACCTTAGGGGTTGTCTAGAACTGCCCAGATTTAGAGGTCCTAAAACTCCTCCAGGACCCCAAGGAAGGGACGGGTAACAACACGCTTAAAGCTCGCTAAATAAAATTCGTTTAATAACCACTAAGGGGTGGGGTAATGGGTAGAGAAGGATATGATGACCCGTGCGCTAATGCAAGGTGTATCCCCTCATCGAGGAGTGATTACCGGACATTACATGGATATGATCTTATAGGATAAATAACTTAGGACCCCTTTCACCCATTTACATATGTGTGCTTAGACTACTAATCTGTTAAAGTCTTTATCCTTTTACATATGTGTGCTTAGACTGTCTATTTGCTACTTGACTAATTCACAAAGTAAGTGTGGTCGGGACCCACAGTTGTGGACTTTGAGGGGTGCCTAAAACCTTCCCCCTAAAGTAACTTCAAGCCCTTACCCAATATCTGATTATAGAATTAGTGTCATAAATGATAACGACCTTAACTCGTTAGGTGGCGACTCTTCAATTCCTTACATCCCTTTTCCAAAAAGGAAACTAGTTGTCCCAATAATGTCAAAAATACTGACTAATCCAAAAGGAGGGCGCGACAATATATGCATTCGAAGGAAGCACTTTTCAAAAGAAGTTTCCTATTTTGAAATGAATATATTTTAAGATTTTCAATATAAACTTGCGGGTGAAAGGTTACATTCGAAGATTTGACTGAGTTATTGGAGCTGTTAGCTAAGGTTTGAGGTGGAAGTTATTGCAGTGCTGAGTTACTATTGGTTTTACTATGTTGTGGTTTCCGGCTTTTGGGCTTGTATTTTCGTCCGTCCTTCTGTGTATTATTATGTTGTTTCGTTGTTGTTCGTTGTATTTCTTCTCGCATTGTAGTTTTTATGTAGTTTACTATTTTGTGTAGCCATTAGATATGTGTCATATTCAGTCATTTTCTGTATTTATGCATGTTTAATTTATTAGACCAGTGGGTGTCTTGACTAGTCCTCGTCACTACTTCAACGAGGTTAGTCTTGATACTTACTGGGCACCGCTGTGGTGTGCTCATACTACTCTTCTGCACATTTTTGTGCAGATTCCAGGTTTCGCATAGCCGGCCGATTAATTGTTAGCAGCGCGGTTGTTGTTGTGGAGACTCAAGGTAAAACCGCTTCAGCATTCGCGGTTTCAGAGTCACCATCTTATTTTTCTGTTGCACTGTTGTACTTATTTCTAAACAATGATACTTTTAGGAGTTTTAGTATAAATTCTTTAAAGCTTATGACTTGTACTTACCGGGTTTTGGGAAGAAGTTTAAAGTGTTGAGATTTATTTCAAAATGCACTTAAACTAATCTTAAATTATAATTGATGTTGTTAATAATAGGCTTACCTAGTCCTTAATACTAGGTGTCGTCATGATACCCAACAGAGAGAAAATTGGATCGTGACACTTCACTATTAAATTTTCTATCAATTTTTTTTTTAGCAATCCACTAGGCAGTGCCTAGGGTTAGATTATTTATATATAGTAAAATAAAACAAAGTAACATGTCGTCTTGCACTGCGCAAAACCATAATTTATGCCTACTACATAGATCCTATCATCAACTTTGGTCTCGAGCATCCCAAACTTGATATTACATCTTGAAATACTAATACTATGAACACTAGTATACAAAATTTGTATAAAACATAGGTAAAATAATCTGTAAACCTCGTTGCCTTGATGCTCACTCAAAGTGTGCTTCTCGATCCATGTGTAGTTCGTAACCATGCCATTGCGTGAAGTAAGATCCAGTGTATAAATCTGCATTGCATATCCAGAATGTTGATCTTCATTGCATATCAGTATGTTGATCCAGTGTGTCCTTCGATCCCTATTTGTGGCATCATCTGCTTGCTTTCCCTGTCGAAATCCAGTATATATCTGCATTGCTTGTGTGTCTCCATAGGTAGGCTTAGCATGTGTAATCTCTTTGCCTTGTCATACTTATACATGTCACCTTTCCTTCTTCCAGGGAATGAGCACCTAGTGCTAATACCACCCTTGGAAGTCGTAGTGAGTGACAAGGTATGAGTACAACATCATTTCCAGTTGAGTCAATGCTATTGCCTACCCTGGCTGTTCTAGCAATGTAAAGAACCATAGCACTAACACTGTACCTCCAAACCAAACAATAAAGTTCGTTTGAATCTGGGCATCCCTGCACTGCTCCTTCCTTGCCATCAGTGATTCCCCTCATTAAAGTTTTCTGAATTGTGCTTTTCTCCAGTTGAACATTAATCTCTAGCAACTGTTTTGTTTACATATTGTAAGCCTTATGAATTTGCATAGAGACAGCATTATGATCCTCCAAAGTGCTGAATTATAGAAGTTCAGCTTTGGTACCTGCAAAAGAGCACACGACATTAGTGAAAAAATGAATCCCCATGCTCTCCTCTTTACAGGTTTGAACATGGTTATTTACATCCCTTGTTATCATGTTGCTTCAATACTTTCTTCTTCCTTGTACCCTCAGTTCCTTGCCACCCTTATTCTCAAGACAGGGCATTGCATCTTATCATCATTGAGAATTCTCCTGCCCATTGTGTCTAGCTCCCAGAATCCATGACATTCTACATTTCCATTATCCAAAGCATAGTTTGCCAAGTGATCTGCCAGTCTATTCCCTTCTCTAAGAATGTGTGACACCTTCAGTGTACACTCTTCCTTTAATCTCCATATTTCCTCCATTTGATCGACTATATTCCAGGGTGGTTTCCACCTTCCTTCTACTACATTTGTAATCAGCATTGAGTCAGTTTGTATCCACAACTGACCAAGGTTCATTGCATTACATATTCTGAGGGCCTCCACTAGTGCTGTAGCTTCTGCTTCATTATTTGATCCCTCATTAATCTCCCTTCCACTTGCATAGATTAGATCTCCTTTTTCATTTCTAAGACAGAAACCTATTGAACTTCTTCCTGGATTTCCCCTGCAAGCTCCATCTGTATTCACTTTTATCCAACCTTTCTGAGGCATTTCCCGCAACACATTTTCATAATTCAACTTAGGAATATAGTTTTGTAACATATGCAGTAACTCATTCCACCTATAAGGCACCCTTATGCC
>ML422661.1:7077-17466 GCA_005239525.1 Nicotiana knightiana
CCCCAACCAAAGAGGACTTTGGGGGAATTTACTCATTGTTCTCGTCTCATTTCAACAAGCACCTGCCCAAGAAACCAAAAGAGTTCACAAGTTTTTCCTCAAATCTATAGCTAGTGCCTGGAGAAACTTATATAGATGAGCATAAAGTTTCACCCCTTCACCAGAAACATAGAGCATGCATTCTGTGGGTTATAATTATGAACTGTAGATCCTTGAAGCATGTCACAGAAAACTGCAAAGCAATGACATCCCTAATTTTCAAAAGTGAAGTTTAAATTTCTTCATGAGTATATCCAGGTATCCATGTCTTCGTTGATGAACATGGTAAACCATGAAAATATGAGATTGACTAAAGAGCGAGAACTCAAAGACCCAACTTACTTGGTGTCTACAGTTTCAGAGAGATCAATATTCTTATCATGTAGTTTAATTGTTATAGCCCCTATGCTACGATACATGCCCTAAATATCCACAAGAAAAACTACTTTAAAGGTCTAGCAGAGATGATCCACGCATAAAAGCTAAGATAAGGGATAAAGTGTGGATTTCCTAAATAACTAAACTTTGTGTTCAATCAAGGGAGACATGTAAACATACTAGAACAATGGTCCATTTGGGTGCATAAGGCAGATTTTTTTTAATGAGCCAATTGAAAGAAATCAATCAAAATGATCAACTTTTACCTTTTGTGAGAAAATATCAAGGGCGCTCTGTCCACTAGTGAGCATTGCAGCAGCAACGAACACTGCTTTCGAAACTTTAAAAGAATAGAGCTCCATTGCAAAAGATATACATGCACCGCCAAAATCATGTCCCACTAAAATCACCTACATGGTTAAAGATATGATTCCAATCAGCGTGTGAATTTGCATTCAGGTAAAAGAATTTGGGGACAGAAAACTTGGCAAAGAATAAAAGTGTATAGATATAATGCTTTCAAGCATGCTAATTCCTTATAAACGCTTTTACCAGTCAATCACTCAATCTCCAGAAGTGGCCCCGAATAAGGAAGAAGATCATTTTTCTTTAAAGCTCTGGGTTTCCAAAAGAATGCAAGATATAATAATGTGTTCAGTCAGAAATCGATAGCTAGAAATGGTGCAGAACTAACCTTCTCTTCATCAGCAAGCTTTTCAAGGAAATCAGTGAGTGGCTGCACATATTGTGATAGACTTGCAATGCTATTTGTGTCAAAAGAATGAATGCCTGAACCAGTTAAATCGATTGCAGTAACTTTAAATCCAGCTTCTTCTAAGAATGCAATGGTTTTATACCAACACCAGGCCCCAAATCCACCACCATGAACAAGGACAAAATGGTTTGTCTCTAAATCATCGACTTTTAATTCCTGCCAAAGATAGACATCCAGAAGACTGAATATAGACAAACACAAACTCACATCATGATACCATAGTAGCAAGCAACAAGAATTTTTTTCCTTTGGGATAAATAGCAGAAAGATTGTCTTTTTAATTTTCCTATAGCAACAATAAGCCCAACTGCTGTATGTTTGATAACACACAAACAAGAAAAAAGAAAGAAGCTAAATTCAAAAATGAGGTTGTCTATCGTTTACACTTTCTTGATGAGTTATCAGGAACTACTACTTTATAGAAGTTTTAATGACTTTAAAGGGATTGAACCACTACAAGTGAAAATATGTTCTTGAACAAGTCTAATCTAAACGTAGAAAGTGGCTCAATTTCTTTCATTTATGTTTCAGATTGGAGGTAGTAACAATCTATGAGGTTTAATAATCAAATCACATTAGCATCACTTGGTTGTGCTGTTTCTTTTTTCCTTTTAAAAACTTAATATACCAATAGGGTTTTTTCTTTTCTTCTAAACAACAACTTAAAACGATTTCGTTCTCGACTATTCCACTGGGTACTCAGCTATATCACACCAACATATGCATCAAGTAATTCTGTGTAATTCTGTCCAATAAGGCTTAGTTCTCCAAAGTTTGCACCCACCTCACTTCATTGACCACTAGGCCACACCCTTGGGTGACAACTCCATTTTCTTCTGATTATTAGTAATATAGTTTATACTTTCAAGCAGAGTAAAATTCTCGAGTTAAATGATGTAACATCTAATTTAGGTAATTGTAAGTTAGTGTTGATTCAAATCAATGTTAGCTTTTTATTTTTCGGTGAATCCCCTTCATACTTAAATTTCACACCTATAAAGACAATTCTGAAAGCACAATAAAAAATCCTGAATATATTAGTCTAATATAACAATTTTTTTTATCGCAAGGTGCACTGAATCTAATCTATAATGGAATACAGCAACCGCTCAAAAGCTACGAATTAATCTCCGATCGAAAACGGAATAGTAAAAACGAACAAAGAAAAGGAAATCAAGCAAATGGCAGAAGTGGGCAAAAACATGAAAAAGCATATACACACCTGGTTACTAACAAGCTGGTGAGGCTGAAGAAGAGGATCAGTAAGTGACCGCGCCCTAGAGCTAGAGCTACGCGGCAGCGGTTGATTCTTCTTGGAGTTCGAATTCGGATACCGAAGCGAAGTCGAACGATCAAAAGGAACAGCGCCGCCTCCGCCGCCGCCGTTTTGCAGCTGCTGCTGGAACAGAATCGCGGCGGCGAGAGCTTGTTCCTGAATGAGGGAATCTTCTCTCTTCGTCGATCGATTCCTAGACCACCTGTTGCTTCCGTTGACGGCGCCGCCACTAACGGCAGCCGCCGATTGATTCATTAAACGTCTGGATGTCGGCCGCTTCTTCACGGTGGAATTCCGTGAGAGACATAAACCCATTTCTGATTGATTGGTATTCACATGCAACTGGTTTATACAGGGATATGTACAATAAGAAATGCGTTTACGTACAAGTATCTGATGCTTGCGCAAAGCAGTTGAGAGTTGAGCGAGAAGAAGATGGTTACCCGTTCCACTATTGCTTTATTTGCTTAGAACTGTATTTGTTTGTAAAGGTGATAAAAAGCGTGGAAAGGACATGAAGATGGCCATGATTTCGTTTTTTATTACTAAAATAACCTCGGTTTTCTTACTAATTTTTTCCACTTATGTACCAAAAGTTTCCAATTTCCATCAAGGGAAAAGGAGAATTAGAACGGAACGTGTGTAGGATTTCCGGGGGGAGACAGTTGGATTTAAGGTTGATCGTGGCCATGGAAGTTGTACATTTTGTAATTCCTACATACTAGTGTACTAATTTAACAGAATATTAATCTTATAAAGTTATAGTTTAATATATTAAATTATTTTAATAAATATTAGTAACACTAATATGTACGCACGTTGTCTGTGTACCTCATCTCAGTGAATATATTTTTTTTAATATTATATTAATAGTCGTGTTTGAGTTATAAAATAAAAAAATTATAAGTTAAATGATGAATATTGATTTTATTTAATTAAATAAATAGCGATTTAACTCTTAAGTACTACTTATATCATAATCGATTTTCCTCTATTTTTGTTCTTTCAACGTTGATTCTTTCTTAGGGGTGCAAATTTATGTAAAATCATTGTATCAATTTGAAAGATGATTTACTTGTATGATGAATTTATAATAGAATTGGATTGAATTCTTTTGCTAATCAATTAATGCAAACAACTCTAATTCTTAAAGTTAGCACATTCCAAATTTTAAATGTTTAACTTTGATGTGGATGGTGTATAATCACTTTCACCTTCTATCAATATATACCTAGTCAATATTTTATTGGTGGATCTTTGTGTTTGAAGGATCATCAACGTTTTTGACTTTTATCAACTACTCTTCTCTCTCTCTAAATTGCATGCCAATTTCGAACACAAGACCTATCGGTTGCACTTAGTGGCAAGTTACTGTTTTGCTGGAATAGCATCATCTCTCTTGTATTCTTAACTATTTTCTTAGTTATTTTTTTTAATGTTGAGCATAGCTTTTAAATGTTATTCAAACATCGATAAGGAAAAAAATATTGATTGTGGAAAGGAGTTCAATATGAAAATTAATTATAGTTCATATACATAATGGTACAAGTATTTTAAACTCCAGATGAACAAAATTATTTAAGACTTTAAATTTTACCACAATACATATTTTTCACTTTGACTTTCATCGAATTTTTTTACCTTATCAATAAAACACAAGAACTCTATCTCCTTTTCAAAAAAAAAAAGAATCATTTTGGAGTTAAAGATTGCCAACGCAATTTAATTCTTCGAAAGGTAGAAGTTAAAGGTTGTTCATTTAATTTTTGTGATGGAAAAGATAAAGCATTTTTAATAGATTTCCCATGTTTGTTGTAGATTAAGCCTCATAAACGTGTTTGTTCTAGTTGT
Organism: Nicotiana knightiana; assembly: GCA_005239525.1. Taxonomy (NCBI): domain Eukaryota; kingdom Viridiplantae; phylum Streptophyta; class Magnoliopsida; order Solanales; family Solanaceae; genus Nicotiana; species Nicotiana knightiana. The sequence goes on from ML422661.1 coordinate 11,397, forward strand.
ATGCACATTATTGTTTGAGTTAAAAAATACTTTATACAATTTAAATAAGGAAACATTAGTTGATTTTAGAATCCTAAATATTAGGAAATTAATTAAATGATTATTCCTAAATATGAGGGAAATAATTGAAATTACTATTTTGTCTAGCATGAAATCTATTTTTAAAGGGTAAAAAAGGCGAACAATATTTCGTTAAGGGCGTTCGTGCTTTTATTATAGTACTAATTTTAGCGTACATGTGCATCACACTTATTAGTATAATTGTATACAAGAAGATGAAATTGTTGAAAATAACATTTGATAAATCAAATATTAATTTAAATCATAAAAATAAGAATTATTAAGTTGACACAATAATTATGAATTTAATATCTTATGAACATGCAAAGATGATGAATTTAATTGAATTAGTTGTATAATATTTTGTGGTTAATAGATATTTTATTATTTAAAATAAAAATGTATTATATTATTGTATCTCATATAACATCTCTTTAAAAATTCTATATTTATAATATTATCATACAACAAATATTTTTTTATTAAATAAAAGAGAGTGCACATTCTTTCAGCAGATATAAAATGGAGTATAAAAATTTTATGTGAATACTACACGTCCTTAAAATCCTAAATACTGCTAAAATATAGAACTTAAAATGTATAATCAGGAAACTAATAATCTACAACTTTCATATGATAAAAAAATCAAATTAAACCGCAATGAAAATAAAAAAAAATAAAGACACTAAAGCAAGCTTGCGAGAGTATTTATAATTGAAAGAAAACTCATCCATATCATATTTAGTCCATAGAATGACTTAGAATTAGAACTAAAAAGGGGCAGCCCGGTGCACAAAGTATCTCATGTAATTTAAGTGCATGATCTATATAAAGTAGAATTTTAATATTTTAAAGTTCTAAATATTAGAACTTTCAGTATAAATAAGAAAAAAACAATAAATAAAAGATTTGTTAATTTTTAAACTTTTAAAAATTTCAAAAATAATTAAATGACTTATAATGAAGTATTTTTATAATAATTAACATTAATTTGGAGGGATTTCAAATTTTCTTTTTGTTTATAAAGATCAAGTTTGAACTGGGGAAAAAATGTTAGTTTTCATATTTAGTCTTTTGTTGTAGGTATTTTATTAAATATTCTAGAATACAAATAATAGGTACATTATCTCTTATTAATAAAAGGGACGAAGAAACAAACATGGTAAAAGTATGTTTGTAATTTTTTGTTTTTTTTAATGGTTTTTTAAGGTAAAATTTTAGTAATTGATTTTGAAGTCATATAAATTAGGATTCATACCTATTTTAAATAAGGAAGTATTTAATATATAAAATTATAATTAATTTTTGAAGCACTAAATTTTAGGCAAATAATTTAAATCACTATTTTATCCAATATATAATATATTCTTAAAGGATAAAAGACGAACGATAATTCGCTAAAAATATTTGTGCTTTTAATATAATATAGATAGATATAGATTAAGTGACATATACTTCGCCTTAATATTTAGCTGTATATAAGTATTTGCATATATAGCTTTTTTAAATTTATATTGTGCGTTCGTTTACAATATTTCATTATGTTTTATTATATTCGACAACCTATAAAATTTCTCGTTCTTCTGACAATAAATTATCTAAAATTAAGTACAAAATCTATCATATTGCTATCTCCCGTAAATATTAGGAGTAAATGCTAAGGAATATATGAACAAATCGATAACAATTTTAGGTGCGGGAAGGTCTCATTAATTTAAATTGAAACGTGAAGAAATTGCCTTTTTAGGGGGAGAGACGTAACGATTTAAAGGAGGAGTTTGCTAATCCAAGTAGGACCGTGTATAATTTGATATTTTTAAATGAATTATTGATATCGTACCGAAATATATATTATATTACACAATACCTATATTATTAATTATAACATAAACATAAAAAATCTGAAATTTTACTTTCCTTTATTCTTTAAATTCATCAATAAACTCAAAGCAAGTAACAAGACATTTCTAATTATCAAATTTATTCTTTTATGTACAGTTTTCTCTCTCTGGATTGATATTTGCTAATTTTGACAAAACTTTTGTCAATAAATGTTTTTAATTTTGTACTTTTGAGTACTTTAATTTAGAATATTACAGTATATGATTCTATGCAATAGTTAGTATTCAAACCGAATAGATCAAAGTTACCAAACCGAACAAATTGAAATCAAAAGAAGAAAAACCAAACCATATCAAATTTAATTAGGTACGGTATTGACCAACCAACCCTCTAAATCCAAGTATACGCTCCTGCTTTTTCCCACTAACTTGCTCGTGTGACCTCAAAAAAGCACCGTTTCCCTGTTCTAACAAACACACCTCAAAAGCTTTTCTTCTTTTATCAGCACGGCTCTTTACATCTCATTTTACTTAATTTATTCTTGCTTTTTCTATCTGCCCTTATTCTAATCTTGCTTAATTAGTCTAGTACTAGTCAGAGTCAGATTTAAAATTTAAATTCTATGGATCCAATTTTAATGTTTGTAACATTGAACATATTATATTTTTAATATTAGGATTCATATTTATTATTTTTATAATTTTACTGAATTTTTACATATAAAATTTTATTTCGCGTCAAAAATTATATGTTCAGTTGAACTCATAGGCAGTACACTGCATCAGTCTCTGGTACTAATATTATGTCTCAATTGTTTAGGTCAATATACTTCTACTGATGTTAGTTAAAGTTTAAGGACTAAATAAATCTAGCAGCAAATATCGAAGATTGCGTGGAACCAAAACTGAAAGCAAGGCGTCCCTAAAGGCTATATCAATGAATTAAAGATTGAAGTGCAAAGGGAGGATCCGGAACCTTAATATTGTTCTTTTGGACAAAAAGAATTTTAGTAGGTGGTAAAAATTTTTTTATAAAAGTGTATATAACGCACTAATTTTGTGAGCTATATCTTAACCGTAACTTTTGCTGTTAAGGTATAGCGCACAAAATTAGTGTGTTATACCCTCTGACTTTCTGACTGCCCCAGTATAGCGCGGTCCTTTTGTGCGCTATACATATAACTTTTTTTTTTTGCGCCCTATACCCTTTATTTAGTCCTCTTCGTCTTCCCCAATCCCACCAGATCGCCTCCCCCATTTTTTTACTTCTCCCTAATTCTGTCCCCCACCCCCCGTCATAGTAAAAAGATAAAAAATATGGGCCCTCCGTCACACAAAATGTGTAGAACGTAGGTCCCACTTCGGAGTAGAGCATCTTATTATTGTGAGTTCACTCTTTCGGACTCAAATTTTCAACCAATTTGCTTTTCGAAAATACTAAATCGAGGTATTTCGGTTTATTTTATGTTGAAACTTTTATAATAATGCATATTAGTTGATTTCAATGTGTTCTATTTCATTTTGTGTTTTATTTGCGAAACTAGTATGTTACAATTATCCGGACTTAAATATTAGTGTTGTATAAAAAAATATAAAATTATAAAATAAATTAGTTTGTTAATATCCGGACTTATATATTTGTGTTTCCATGCCGTTTTGTGCTTTATTTGTGATTAAAATGTATTTGTTATTTATAATAGTTTAGTTTATTTTTTAGAGTAGTAAAATGTAGAGCCTTTTAGCGTAATAAAGTATAGTATTTTAGCGTAGAATCTCTTTAGTTTAAGTATTATATATATATATATATATATATATATATAATACTTAAACTAAAGAGATTCTACGCTAAAATACTATACTTTATTACGCTAAAAGGCTCTACATTTTACTACTCTAAAAAATAAACTAAACTATTATAAATAACAAATACATTTTAATCACAAATAAAGCACAAAACGGCATGGAAACACAAATATATAAGTCCGGATATTAACAAACTAATTTATTTTATAATTTTATATTTTTTTATACAACACTAATATTTAAGTCCGGATAATTGTAACATACTAGTTTCGCAAATAAAACACAAAATGAAATAGAACACATTGAAATCAACTAATATGCATTATTATAAAAGTTTCAACATAAAATAAACCGAAATACCTCGATTTAGTATTTTCGAAAAGCAAATTGGTTGAAAATTTGAGTCCGAAAGAGTGAACTCACAATAATAAGATGCTCTACTCCGAAGTGGGACCTACGTTCTACACATTTTGTGTGACGGAGGGCCCATATTTTTTATCTTTTTACTATGACGGGGGGTGGGGGACAGAATTAGGGAGAAGTAAAAAAATGGGGGAGGCGATCTGGTGGGATTGGGGAAGACGAAGAGGACTAAATAAAGGGTATAGGGCGCAAAAAAAAAAAGTTATATGTATAGCGCACAAAAGGACCGCGCTATACTGGGGCAGTCAGAAAGTCAGAGGGTATAACACACTAATTTTGTGCGCTATACCTTAACAGCAAAAGTTACGGTTAAGATATAGCTCACAAAATTAGTGCGTTATATACACTTTTATAAAAAAATTTTTACCACCTACTAAAATTCTTTTTGTCCAAAAGAACAATATTAAGGTTCCGGATCCTCCCTTTGCACTTCAATCTTTAATTCATTGATATAGCCTTTAGGGACGCCTTGCTTTCAGTTTTGGTTCCACGCAATCTTCGATATTTGCTGCTAGATTTATTTAGTCCTTAAACTTTAACTAACATCAGTAGAAGTATATTGACCTAAACAATTGAGACATAATATTAGTACCAGAGACTGATGCAGTGTACTGCCTATGAGTTCAACTGAACATATAATTTTTGACGCGAAATAAAATTTTATATGTAAAAATTCAGTAAAATTATAAAAATAATAAATATGAATCCTAATATTAAAAATATAATATGTTCAATGTTACAAACATTAAAATTGGATCCATAGAATTTAAATTTTAAATCTGACTCTGACTAGTACTAGACTAATTAAGCAAGATTAGAATAAGGGCAGATAGAAAAAGCAAGAATAAATTAAGTAAAATGAGATGTAAAGAGCCGTGCTGATAAAAGAAGAAAAGCTTTTGAGGTGTGTTTGTTAGAACAGGGAAACGGTGCTTTTTTGAGGTCACACGAGCAAGTTAGTGGGAAAAAGCAGGAGCGTATACTTGGATTTAGAGGGTTGGTTGGTCAATACCGTACNCTTACAGTTGACGACATGGACGTGCCGCCTATACATCCCGGTCCTTACTCTCCAAAGCTATTAGTCCTACAGGGCGATCATAGATCTGCCCATATATGAGATGGACAGGTACTGACGTAGACTCTCCGCGCTAGGAGAGTGGACGACATGTGGGTTTTTTTTAGGGATGGCGATCTCCATCCCCGTGTAGTCCAGTGCCTAGAGGACACGGGATTTTATAGGATTATTCAGATCGGTCGGATGCAACTCGACTGGGCTTTGATCACGACGTTGATTGAGCGGTGGCGACCGGAGACACACACTTTCCACCTGCNATTTTGTGTTTTATTTGCGAAACTAGTATGTTACAATTATCCGGACTTAAATATTAGTGTTGTATAAAAAAATATAAAATTATAAAATAAATTAGTTTGTTAATATCCGGACTTATATATTTGTGTTTCCATGCCGTTTTGTGCTTTATTTGTGATTAAAATGTATTTGTTATTTATAATAGTTTAGTTTATTTTTTAGAGTAGTAAAATGTAGAGCCTTTTAGCGTAATAAAGTATAGTATTTTAGCGTAGAATCTCTTTAGTTTAAGTATTATATATATATATATATATATATATATANTTGGCGAGGCAACCATCACGCTGCAGGACGTGGAGGTTTTATATGGTCTGCCCGCTGATGGCTTGCCCGTTTCACTGCCTATTCTTATGAGATCTATGTCGCGAGCGAATTATTTGGATATGCTGCAGAGGCTCACGGGTTTCAGGCCACAGGACGATACTGCATCTTCAGGGGCCAGTCGGATGAGTTTGACCCCTATTAGACAGTACCTGGAGGTAATCCACTCCACTATCACCGCTGAGACAGAGGAGGTAGATATTAACCGATATACGAGGTTTCTATTGCTTCTTCTATTTGGGGGGGGGGGGGG
>ML422661.1:18346-51802 GCA_005239525.1 Nicotiana knightiana
TTGCTTCTTCTATTTGGGGGGGTCTTGTTCCCGAACACTTCGGAGAACCTAGTCAGCCTGCGGTTTCTTTATCATATTGCCGCGCTAGATGACTTACCCTTATACAGCTGGGGTGGTGTTGTTCTCGCCTACTTGCACATGCAGATGTGTCGGGCTTGCATGAGCACACAGAGAGACGTTTGTGGCTTTCTGCCGCTTCTACAGGTGACAACATATTCGAATAATATGTTCATTAGTTCCAATTCTACCTAGTTAGAATTAATCTTATACCTTACGTCAACTTTGTATGTTAGGTTTGGGTCTGGGAGCGGTTTCTACAGTTTCAGCCACCTCTACCACAGTTACCTCCTAATGTACCACCTCCGTTTCTCCCTTTAGCCAGGAGGTGGGTTCTCCGTCGTAAACTTGTACAAGAATATGATGCTCATCATAATCTACCTCTCTGCAGAGATGTGTTGGATCTGCTGGAGGGCGCACATGTAAATATGTACCTAAACTTACTTGGTATAGATTAACTTAGTAATGGGCATACTCACGTTTTGTGTTCTTATTTGATATTTCATTTGGACTCCATACAGCGACAATTTGATCGATACCTTGTCAGATTATTGCTCGTTCAGCCGACCGATTTGGAGCACTTCTGCCCCGCTCATATGCCTCGATATTGTGGAGCATCATGCCTCCAAGCGGGTACTTCGTCAGTTTGACCGTCCGCACTATATACCGAGGCCACCTATATGAGAGGCTATACATTATCAGAGGGATGATCGTTCTAGGGCGGACGACGCATTTATGACATAGCTTGCGGCGCAAATGCATATTTGGGACCAGCGAGATCAGTTGATTCCGCCCCTACCTACGCGGATTCAGGCGGTGACTATTCAAGGATATATGCCATGGTACCGCCACGTTAACCGGCTTTTTATCGGGAACTCCATTCATCCGGCAGACGGCCGGTACGTTCCATATGCTCGACACGAGGCACTGGTATGTTTTTTGTTATTATTAATTATATAACTGTAATTTAGTGCCATATATGTAGTTTGTATTTGTTACGTTGTGCAGGATATTAGACTACATACCGTCTATCGGATGGGACTGCAGATGCAAGATCATGTCGGCGATCCTGCGACCATGCAGGATTATAGCCGTCGATTTGTAGAGGTGGCTTCTCGGACAATGTTGCGAGCCCGAGAGGATCAGCGCTTGGCACACGAGCCTGATTATATGGACCCAGGGCAGTACGAGCGAGGTCGTGGTGTCGCACGAGGTGGTCGTGCCCGACGAGGCGAGGGTGCCGGACGACGTGGTGGTGGCCGGAGAGGAGGTGGTCCCCAACAAGGGGGCATTGAGGCTCCTGCTGATGATGTTGCTGCTGATATGGCAGGTGGACTACATGAGACGGACATGTCATCTTACAGCCTTGGGATGCATCTCACTCCAGTGACTTCGCAGGTGACGCCGTCAGGTCAATTATTGATCACGGGCACGAATATTCCTGGAGTGGATTGGGCTAGATACTTCCCAGGCCCGTATACCGCTGATGAGGAATGGCTGACCCGAGATTTGCATAGTGGGCGCCAACTGAGTTATGGCTCATCATCATATTCACAGGTATGAGTTTATTAGTATTGAATTTGAATTTGTTTTAACTGTAACTTATTTATTTTCTATAACTTTATTAATTTCCTTTTTAAGGCTTCACGTTATGCTGGCGTGGCTGCAACATATGATTACATTCAGGAGCCCGACAAGATCATGGTAAGACAATTTAAATTATTTTGAATTATTATATACTTTTCTATACTGAGCTTTCTATTCTTATTTATGTTTCTACTGGACCGACGACCCCTTATATCGATCCTGACAGCACCACTTATACCCGTTATCCTGCACCGCATCCGGCTATAAGGAGGCGATTTGATGATGATGATCTCGATAGCGTACCCGGGCGGGATGGGATGCGCCTCAGGCTAGTGGTTGCGTTGAGGCACACCGGATGCGGGACACATTGATTTGTCCTTCCTTTTTTTTGTATTTGATGTAAATAATATTTTTGTATAGATTAACAATAATTTTTTAATTTCCCCTTTCATTAGATAGTTTCATACTACAACCACAAACACAAGCATTAAAACTTATCTTCCGGTACAATTAAAATAAAGTTCAGTACAACAAACAAGGAAAACATTAATTAAAATTCATTACTACAACACAAACACAAACATAGCAGGCCAACATAATAAAAATACATGAGCAAGGCATAAAAAAAGATAAGGTAATACACTAAACACATACAATGCAAGTTTAGTCCTTGCCGCCTAATATTCTCTGATCCAACCACTTAAATTGTTCTTCCAGTTTTTTTTTCTTCTTCTACCTCTTTCAGTTTCGCCTTCAACTCCGCAACCTCTCTTTTATTTTCTCTTTACGTNTATAACATTGTTCATCAACCCATGCCTCAAAATCGCAAATAGGTTCGTCGGGAACCTTATAAAACTGGTTCACACAGTGCCAGTAGCGGCGTCCAACTTCACCATTATCCCAACAATTTTTCATCATGCATCTTTTTCTACACTTACACATTGGTGTATAAAGAGGTTGAGACATTTGTGCGTTAAAAAATTTGCTATTAGTAATTTTGCTTTTAATGAAAGATTTGCTATTAGTAATTTTTGAGCGCACAAAATAACTAGAATGAGCCCGTTATTTATAGGGAGACAACAAACATAACATAGTATTTAACCGTGCTAAATATATAAATATACACATAACGTATTATTTAATCGCGCTATATTTTGCGTGTTAAATATCATGATGTGTACAAAACAACTTTATGGCAGCTGGTTAGCCTTTTCAGTTCGACAAGACAACACACATAACGTAGTATTTCACCGCGCTAAATATATAAATATACACATAACGTAGTATTTAATCGCGCTATATTTTGCGTGTTAAATATCATGATGTGTACAAGACAACTTTATGTCAGTTGGTCAGCCTTTTCAGTTCGACAAGACAACACACATAACGTAGTATTTAATCGCGCTAAATAAATACATAATTTTATGAAATTATCATTTAAAAAACTAAAATGAAAAAGTTCAAATCATAATTAACAAACATAAATTTATTTAGCGCACACTAGAAAACAACTAATTATTACAACATAAACTCATGGATAGTTAGGCACACTAGAAGAACACCCACCACGAGCTTGATTAGTATTGCCACCCAAACCACCTGAAGGACATTTTTCGACGGTTGCATCCTGTTTGCGAGCATATACCACATTTGCGCGCATAAACGATATCACTAACATCCATTTGGTTCCGTTTACGCGTTCTCTTCTGCACCTGTATTCGACGCAAATAGGACTTGTTGCACACCATTTTAAATGGTTCTGACGGCCAATAATGCTCAGCACCCACTGGATGCAACTGCCCACTATGTGTGTTTAGATACTTGGCAACACTATATTGTTGATCAACATAGTTGGTCTCCCCAAAACCAATACGTTGAAAACACTTGATGGCATGTGAGCAAGGCATGTGGTAGATGGACCATTTCCCACAAGAGCATAACCTTGATGATTCATTTACAGTATGTACATTATTCCCCCGATTTTGATGGATAGCGGTGCGAACTTCAAAAATATTTCTTTCGTTATCATACTACAAAAATGAATGCCAATGTGCTCGCCGTCTGTATTTCTCAAATCTCTTCATCGGCACTGCCATAAATTCAACACCCCATTCCATCAATGCCGTTGCAGCTGCAGACCGTTCAACAAACCTCTCCGCCATCTGCTTGAACGACATCCGCACCATGGCTGTGACAGGCAGTCCTCTTGCCGACTTCAATAACCCGTTGAAAGACTCTGACACGTTTGTAGTCAGAATTCCCCATCGTCTGTCACCATCTGCTTGCAAAGTCCACTTTTCAGGGTGATGCCGCATTAACCAACAATAGGTTGCCTCGTCTTCTTTCCTGATAGATTCCATGTGCCTCTGGAATTTATGTTGTTGGTGGTCTGTTGCTGCCATCCACATCAAATCATGTAAATCCTTGTTGGGATGTGCCTTATGGAAATTGGCCTTAAAGTGCCTCACACGGTAACTGTGGTATGCATAAGGTTCTTGCTATGCAGGAAAGTTCTCCACAGAACTTAAGGTACCACCGTGCCGATCAGATATTAGATAAATACCGGAACGCTGTTTGACAACGTTCTCTTTCAAGTGGTTCAAAAACAGTGTCCACGTCTCTATGCTTTCATTGGCACAAACAGCAAAAGCTATAGGATATATTTGTCCATTAGCATCTACTGCCACGGCTATCAAGAGCTTGATATCGTACTTTTAATAGACATGAGTGCCGTCTATGGATATTACGTGTCGGCAATGCGAAAAACCATCAATTGCTGGTTTAAACGCCCAGAACACGTAATTGAATATATATTCTGGTTTTCCCGGACTCTGCTCAATCTTCCATTCAACAACCGTCCCGGGGTTAAAGTGCTGCAGTGCGGCCATGTAATTTGACAGAGATGCAAATGACTTATCCCAGTTACCGTAGACAATTTCAAATGCTCGTTTGCGCCTGAGAAACGCTTTTATTTTCGTAATGGTATGGCCATATTCCTGGTGGACTGATGTAATGCACTCTTTGATTTTATACCTTATGGACTCTTCGAGGTGCGGAGTAAGTACAAGAGAAATCAAGTCAATATCCAAGTTGAAGTGATTCCCGTTGAATGTGTCCATTTCGCATGTGTGTGTGGAATGTATTTACCCACTTTCCACAGACCTGTCTTCTTGGTCGCTCGCAACATCCAATGACATGGCCAAAACCACCTGCGGCAAACAACCTTGTATACCAATGGACTTGACTCACATACCTGCATCTCACGACACTCTTTTACGTTGTGCATTTTACAAGCCCTGCTTACACGTGCTTTATCAGGAAATAGCATGCCCTTTGCAAGCACCATTGGTATAGACTTGTCACGATCCAATTTCGAAGTCGTGATGGTGTCTGTCATGGAACCAGGCAAGCCTCCCTTTTTTAACTAAGCTAAATTCAATTTCCAGTAAAAAAAATTGATTTTTAAATGAATTTATTAATAATACCAAGAGTCTGAAGTTTAAAAAAATATTTGAAAAATAAAAAATTACAAATCTCCAACCTCGGATCCGGTGTCACTCAGTCATGAGCTACTATAACATAAAGCAAAGAAAAGGAGAAATGGACAACATTGTCTAAAAATAAAGAACAACAGGAAGAATAAGAAAGAGGAGGCGAGGTCGCGATCGCCAGCTGCTACCTCGACAACTCCAATGAAAACTCTGACAGCTGCTCAATATCCACTACTGGGTCCCGGTGTACGTGGATCTGCACACAAGGTGCAGGGGTTAATGTGAGTACACCAACTCAGAAGTAACGAACCCAAACTATGGGTTGATAGGTAGTGACAGACTAAACCTCAATAATTAAATCAGCAAAGTACAAAATTTAGGCATGTTCACAGTTTATCAGAAAATAACAACAGAATATACTAGATATACCTCCATATGTTCTACATGCCAACATGTCACAGTGTAAAAATGCACATAGTGCTCACAACTCTCCCACAGAAGTCCACTCAGTACTATATATGGCTCTCAGGCCCAGGGAAGTTCCATCCCGGAATATGCATAAACACCGGTGACCGTAGTCACTCCGTATTGAGGAAAAAGGCCAGTCCAGCCCCCACGGAGAAGATCCATCTCCGGAATACAACACTCGGACAATATCCATATCCAGGGAAGATTCATCCCTCACATAACATCAGCGTCGGGCAAGATCCATGCCCAGGGACACATAACATCAGCTTCGGACAAGATCCATGCCTATGGAAGATCCATACCTCATCATCAATGCGCTCACTGGGGGTGTAAAGACTCCGGGGGCGCCCTAGTGGCCCAAGCGCCATATCAAGCCAACGAAGGCATGATTTAATATCGTTGCGGTGTGCAGTCCGATCTCATAACCGTCTCAATAACAGGCTCTCGGCCTCACTCAGTCATTACTCTTCAGTCTCACTCACATCGATCACAGATGCCTCCATCAGCCCGACACAATGATAAGTATGCATATAATTAACAATACTGAGACTGAGATATGAAGTGGTATGCTATAATATGACTGAGTATATGGAATCAAATAATCACAAAATGAGACAGTAATATAAGGCCACTCGGGTCTCAGCATTTTCGGCGTGAAGCCTTGCATTTATACTTAACATGATTTCTAACAGGTTCACAATTATCACATTAACATAAGCACATATATCATCAGGGAATGATCACTAAGCGGTGTCATGGGATTAGCCATGCCACAAATACTCGGTGCATGCCCGCACGTCCGTCACTTGGCATGTGCGTCACCTCAACAATAGTCATAAATCATTTAGCTCGGGATTTCGAACCCTCAGAACCAAGTTTGAAAACGGTACTTACCTCAAAACCGGCTAATATACTACTATGCAGTGCCCTTGCCTCTAAATTCGACCTCCGCGTGCTCCAAATCTACCAACAATCAGATGATATCATTATAATGTGCTAAGGAACTAATCCCGATCGAAATTTATCAAAAATACTCAAAAATTCCGAAATTGGTCAAACCCGACCCGCGGGCCCACGTCTCGGAACTCGATAAAATTTACACCACAAGAAACCTCGTCCTCCCACGAGTCTATACATACCAAGAACACTGAAACCGGAGTTCAAATAACCCCTCAAAATCTGATTTTAAAGCCTCTTAATCCCAAGCCTGAATAACCCAATTTGCACTGATTTTTTCCTAATTTCCACCATAAATCCGACCTTTAATCACATAAAAACGAGTTTAGAGTCCAAAACCTTACCTCAATGGAGAACTATCGAATCCCCTCTTCAAAAACCCTTCAAAAGCTTCAAACCCGGATGAAATATTGAGAAAGATAGCTAAAATTCGCGAAGGCACGCTTTTATACCCTCTGCCCAGTGGTTCCGCACCTGTGGAACCGCACATGCGGTTCCGAGGTGCGCACCTGCGGAAAACCCCAAGGACCTCAACTTTCGCACCTGTAATCGACCTCTCGCACCTGCGGCCTCGCAGGTGCGGCAATTACCTCGCACCTGCGGACTCTTCTCACTCAGCCAAACTTCTGCACCTGCGGTTCCATGTCCGCTCCTGCGGAACCGCACCTGCGATGACCCATCCGCAGGTGCAGTTACACCAGCACCAACAACTTCAGTAGCAACACAAGCACTCTAAACTCCCCGTTAACCACTCAAAACCATCCCGAGCCCCTCGGGACCCCAACCAAACATACCAACACCTCATATAATATCATTCAAACTTAGTTTCACTCCCGAAACACTAAAAATAACATCAAAATACCAAAATCACATCAAATTCAAGCCTAAGAACTTTGAAATTTCTAAAATCCTCCAACGATGTCAAAACTATCCAAAACACCTCCGATTGACTTGAAATTTTGCAGACATATTCAAAATGACATTACGAACCTGTTCCAACTTCCGGAATTCCATTTCGACCTCGATAGCCTATTTTTCACTGGCGACCGGAAATCACCAAAAACTAACTTTCACCAATTCAAGCCTAATTCTAAACCGGTCCTCACAAAAATATTCCGAACATACTTCCAAGTTCCAAATCACCTAACGAATCCATCCGAGCCATAAAATCCGTATTCCGAGGTCGTTTACCAATAAGTCAACTTTTTTTACCAATAAGTCAGTTCTCAGTTGACTTTTCCAACTTCAAGGCTATTTTTAAAGACTAAGCGACTAAACTTTCACTACAACCATTCCGATTTCAAGCCTACCAAATCTAACACATTGATAACATTATAACCAACTTATGATAAGGCAATAACAACAATAATAATAAAATTTCTACAGGACGACCGACCGGGTCGTTACGAGACTCATCCCACGTTGTTGTCCGAATTTCATCAAAATCCTTGTGAGAGCTTCCACATCCGGCCTGCTTGGAAAGTTATTGATGTAAGGAATCTCTCTTGAATGAAATGACACTTCTAACTCGTACACTCTTCGTCTAGGGGGGTGGGTGGGTTGGAGCATACTCTCTCTTCAAATCAGGTCCTTCCTCCTCATCCTCCTCATCACCATCCTCACGAGGAAAGGGTGTCTCGTCTCCTGATTCATCGGCATTGTTTTCGTAATCACTGTTCTCTTCCTCACTCTGTGCATATGCCAGATCCCGATTTAATACGTCATCTTCGGGCAATTGCGTGAGTACGGGTGGTTCAACTTGCTCGTTTTCACTGCACAACCAACAAATAATAAGCTACTGAAATTGATAAATACTTTCCATATAGCTATATCACTTCACTTACAAGTCGTAATGTGATAAAATTTCATGATGAACATTTTCATTTAGGTGATGACTCCCGGATGGACCACTTGTAAAATTCATATCCTGCCGGTACCCCCTGTTAAATATATGACCGTTAATACAAATTCAATACAACAAAATGTACATCGTAACACAAAGAAAAATTGAAGTTTACCACTCGTCTTGTGAATTATGGAAAGCATGAGAGAAATTATATTCTCGTTGCTCATTCGCCGGCGATGATAAGTTTAAATCAAGGAAAACTCTTTCATCAGGAACTTGTCCGAAAAAAACTGCTCCAGAATAACCACTCGATGACTGGGGGTTATCCCTACTACGCGCAACCTCATTGTTGGAAACGTCTTCGACCTTGACGTACATCTCCAACATTGTGGTTACAAGAAATTCTCGGCATTCATCTGGAGTTCTTAGAAAATCCCTCAAAGTTTCATCATTTTCGTTGTTAAACTCCGAGAAAAAAGCAACCCCTTGCGGAGTGACGGAATACAGATATCTTTCGGTTACTTTAAGTATTACTGAACGTTTTCTCACACTCATTTTTTTGCATAACAACGATATCAATTTATCGTACTCCATTGTAAGTGGCAATTTAACATGACACTGTGCAGGTAAACTGTACCTCACAGAGTTATTCTCCATCACAACCTCNCTTATTCTACGCTCTTCAGACATAATGAAAAAATATTGGAGAATTTAACAACAACAATGTTTGAACGAGACTTAAAATATTTTTTAAATGATTTTTCCTACAATCCTAACCTCTTTATATAGAAAATGACTAGCAGGGAATTTTTTTTTATGTATAGCGCCCAAATTCTGTGCGCTATATGTATTTGAATTATTGTTATGTCAGTTATTATTAGTGGGGCCAATAAAGGGGGTATAGCGCGCAAAAAGAAATGCTAAATGTATAACGCACAAAAGGACTGCGCTATACTTGGGCAGATTTTTTGTGTCAGGGTATAACGCACTAATTTTGTGCGCTATACTTTAACGATAAAAATTACTTTTAAGGTATAGCACATAAAATTAGTGCATTATATACATTTTTGTAATTCTTTCTTTTTTATCACTTGTTAAAATTCTTTTTGTCCAAAAAATATAATGTTAAGGTTCCGGACTCCAAAGGGAGGAGGAGGCAGGCAACTAGGCAACTAGGTTCTGGCCGGTTATTAATGGGGAGCAGAAAATGACGCTGTTGATTCTATCAGATGTCAGCATTCACTGAAAACAATTAAAGCACAATAAAGTGATAAACCATTATAATGTTTAAGTGGTCATGTATTAGTAATACAAATATTAGTTTTATATATATATATATATATATATATATATATATATTATTTTAATCACTTTTTAGTATAGATTATTAAAAAAGTTAAAATACAAGAAATTTAGTTGCTTACAAAAATATTTTCCATATTCGTTAGTTTTAAGGGACTTTAAGACAGTACGATGCTAATGCATATATAATAGACTTGGTATTGCTAATACTATAGTTTGCTATGTATTAATTATATATAGAATAATATCAAATAGATTGGATCATTAATACTTGCATTAGTGATACATAAGTTAAAAAAATGTTCCAAATAAGGGATTAGTAATACCAAAATCTAATGCATGTATTATTTTCTCTAATGCATCTTACCAAATTAGTGGCAAAGCCACATGGTCACAAGGGAAGTCAATTGATCACCCTTCGTCAAAAAATTGCACTATGTTTATATGTAAAATATTACGTTTTAGAGGTATATAACACAAATTGAACACTCTTTATCAAAAAAAATTTTCACTTCTTTCAAATTTGAATACCCTTGAAAAAATTCCTAACCTCACCATTGTACCAAACGACCCCTAACGAATAATTGTGATATCATTAGTCCTAAAATTAGTTATTTCGGAATTATAATATTATTATCCAGGTGAAATAACTGATCTTAAAATAATTAGTCGTGAGATAAACCCCTAAGTAGTCTGTGGTAGTACTAAACATAGATTCTCTCTCTTTAAAGCGATTTTATCAACTACCATATCGTCCGTCAATTCCTTTCAGCATTAAAATTCAGCATTCATTTAGCCATTTCTTCGAACAGCTGGTCGGCAACCCTTTCTTTTCCTTGTACGGCTAATTATTGAGGCAAGAAATCCAAGATCAAACTCATTTACAGTTACTGGCTGATGGTTGGGTTAAGTGATATAGCTAACAAATTTCGTCAAGAGTGTTTAAATTTTAAATTAATAATGTTTTTTGTCTATAAATAATGTATCAAATTAATTAAATCAAACTATACAATATTTAGCTAAAAAATAAATTTTTTTTAATAGAACTATAACTTTTATAAATCACACAATTAAAATAACAAGAAGACAATATTAGAAATTTTACTAATAAAATTAAGCATAAAACCAAAAAAAAAAGACAGTCGTGAGGATTTATAATTTGTAGAGAGCTTTTGTTGAAGATATTTTGTAGAGCTCCGCTTTTAAATAATAAATCTATTTAAGAAATAACTTCTTATTAAAAATTACTTTTAAGATTAATTGTTTATTTCTATACAAATAAAATAGGCAGAAGTTTGAACCCGTAAATAACATATTATTTTTAACACCATGAACTATCGCACTCAATTATATTAAAAGTGTTTAAAATATAATATATAATTATATAAAATATAGTATTTAATATATGCACACATTATAATTTTTTAGCGAAAGATATGCGCTTGACCATCTTTGAGTCCTTGACATATGGTGGCTACGCCACTGGTTGGGTTGAATGGCACATTCCATTTTTCTTCTTTTTATTTTTTTCCCTGATGTCGCGATTAGAGCGCCACCTTTCAGAAGAATCTCTTGTATTCACGCTCTTTTATTTTATTTATAGACCAAAATATACATGTGTTATGTTTGATTTGTTGTAAAATGTTTGCATTGCTTAAATTAATTTTAGTGCTTGATTGTCTTGAATTATTAATAATACCAATAGTTATGAGTACTCTACGAGTCACCGTATATAATAATATATCCCGTCTATATTACGAAGATAGAGAAATTATTTTTATCGGACCCTAGAATTAAGTTAGGAGTTAGGACCTTTGTATAAAAAAGTCTTTTCTTTTGATTAGTCTTTCAATGAATATTGAATGCTTCCTCCGAGTTTGCAACGCTTGTCAAAGTCCATATTAACCTTATGCCCGTGATGGGCGTTCGTTTTTTTTCCCCGCCGTGATGGCATGTTGTTATTTATTACAATATGAAAAAACGAAAAAATAATTTTAAAAAAAACGCAAAGGACCCGTCTATAACGTAGGATTTTTACACAACAACGCAAATGCCGCGGAGATGCTACTAAAGAAGGGAAAAGAAATAAAAAAAATATGGGCAAATAGCCTGATTCAGATCCCTGAATATAATGTTAGTTCTTATTCCTTCTATCTAAAAAGAAGCATGAAAGAAAGACTAAGAAAAAGCACCAAAGAATGGGGTGCAGCGGATGTAGTTGCTCTTCTCTTAATTAGATGTTTCGTGTTCGAGTCGTGGGTATGAAAAAATTCTTGGTAGGGAGCGCTTTTCCTCGTATAGGGCCTACGAATATAGCCGGATTTCAATACGGATACAGAACATCGAGTGGGAACCAAAAACTCACACACAAAAAAGAAAAAAGAAAAAAAAGAAGAAGACTAAGAAGTGGAAAGCTAAAGCTAGTGGTAAACCACTTCCATACATAAAGGCTAACCCCATAGCCTTTTTCCCCTTTAGTTCACTTCCCAGCTACGCAGTTTATAACTTTATATCCAATAAAATATTACGGTAATAAATTCATATCATTTCGTATCCTCATATACACCTCTTCCTGATTGCTTCTGAGTTCTGCCTCTCATTTGGGGATTTTCGATTAATCCTTGCTTTTCTTGCTTTCTTAGTTAAATATTTTATGCTGATGAACCTGAAGTTGTTAATAGGGATCAAAGTAAAGAGAATTAAAAATACCCAGCAAACTTAAAATAAACAAAAAAAATAGTTAATTAATTAACTGGAAAAAAAAAGAAGAAGACATGATCACATGAGCCACGAGGCATCATTGTAATATAGCTAAATTTCCCACCTAGGATTAACAAGTAATTTGCAACGGCCTGTGATGAAAAAATAATAATATATTTTAAAAAAAAATCTATATCTATGACATAGAGAACACTTTTGCACGAATGTCATCTCTTTCCATATTGCTACAAGTACTTATTTAAAATACTTAAAAAACATACCCTATTCTTTAGGTTCGTTAAAGATGACGCTTGGTAGATTGGTAGAGATGTGACATAAAGAGTATTATGTTGGTCTTTAAGTTTAGTGTAGCTTAATTTTAAGTTTGGTATAGTTTAAAGAGAGTAAATGGAAAATTGTGAGAAAAGAAATGGAGGGAAGTGAAATTTTGAATTAGTGCACTTTGTCCCTCATTAGAAGAAGGAAAGAAAATCTATGTGTATATATAGAGAAACTCTTCTTCTAGCTCTTAAAGAGTTGAGAAGAAGGCAAGCTCGCGCTGTCGTCGTCGTTGCTCGCTCAACTCGGCTTCGTTCAAAGATCGATTGATTAATCTTTTTAGACAAAATTCCTTTCAAATTATTTAATTAATTAATTTAATAATTAAAGAAAATTCAATCCAGAATAACCCATGACCTGCGATCCGGTCCGGTCCGTTTTTCTTTCCCAGATTATTTTAAATCCGCTTTTAATTTCCCCCAATATTCACACCTGTTCCAACAACTATGTCTGTTCTGAAAAGTTGCAAAATCTTT
Source organism: Nicotiana knightiana (assembly GCA_005239525.1). Taxonomy (NCBI): domain Eukaryota; kingdom Viridiplantae; phylum Streptophyta; class Magnoliopsida; order Solanales; family Solanaceae; genus Nicotiana; species Nicotiana knightiana. The sequence goes on from ML422661.1 coordinate 31,570, forward strand.
TAAGAAACAGTACGAAATTGGCTATAGATATACCTTGAATCCCAAAATTTTTACTTACTAAAATTTTCTGATCTTCTTCTTCTTCTCCACAAAATGTTCCAGTGTGTTTTACGACCATCGAGTGGTTCGCCGATCACCAGAGTTTTGGTACCGATATGCTGGTGAGTTAAATCGTTCTATCCTGGGAGAATATATTCCAAAACCTCGGGTACTTGAGGGGAATAATTTTCTTAAGGACACATTGTGTATTCAGTGGGCTTGCTTTATTCCTATACTGTTTTCAGAAGAGAATTGACGTTCTAGTTCTACTAACTTTTCTGTTTCTGTATTTTCAGAAAGTTTACTGTTTTATTTATTTTACAGCAATACAGATTAATAACATATTATTACAAGAAAAACTTTGGCAAGTGAAATATTTAAATTGCTGCGATCAATCGTTATAATATAATCATATTTCTTTCCAGCGCATATTACCGGATTCCGACAAGTATTCACTCGACGGTATACTGCTTAGCAGTACAGTATAAAGTTGAAGATTAATTTCATAAATGGTCATTCAATTTTTAATTTATTTTATTGAAAATGTGAGTTTTATCTCACTCAATAACATAATGAAAACACGAGCTCACCGGCGCACGTTAGGTTAACGGGCGACCACCGTGTGGCTAGGGGAAGAGGAAGACCTCGAGGGAAACCAAGGCTACAACTTGTAGCTGGAGGAGGAAATTCAGCTGAAGGAGATAAGCAGACAGAGAAATCACCAGAAGTGGAATCTACTCTTCCATTGGAAGACAACCAACAGAATCAACATGCAATGGAGGAGTTGATACAAAGTAAAGCTAAGGGGAAGGAATTGAGCGAGAATATGAGTCAAATTGAACAAGTGAAGGAGAAGAGCTCAGATCTAGCAAGTTCAAGCAAAGCCACACAGGATCTGGCATCAATAATGGAGGAAAAAGGTGAGAAAACTCTGTGGACCTCTCTGTTCGCAGGTAATAGAAGCTCGGAGAATGGATTGAAATTGAATTATGTGCCACCTACAATTGTTGATGGGAAAACAGTAGTACAACTAGAAAAAGAAGTTGTAGAAAAGGAAGTAGTGAAGTGGAAATGTGCTCTAAATGTGTATGTAATTGGGGAAACTCCAGGTTACAATTACATGCACGGATATGTGAAACAAAATTGGAACCAAGTTGCGGAACCGGAAGTATTCTATCATGATGAAGGATACAATGTGGTTAGATTTAACAATATGAATGATATGACTGATATACTATACTCTGGGCCGTATACAATGAATAACAAATCACTGATTTTGAAACCTCGGACTGTTAGCTTTGATTTCAATAAGGAATTTCTGGCTGAAATTTCTTTATGGGTGATTCTTCCAAACCTGCCTATGAGTTGTTGGGGAGTACAATCACTAAGCAGAATTGCTAGTGCAATTGGCAAGCCATTGTATGCTGATGAATGTACATCAAAGAAAAAGAGAATTTCTTATGCTAGGATGTTGATTGAGGTCAATGTCACCAGAGCATTGCCTACTAGTATCACAGTATGGGAGCCGGATGGAAGACAGTTTGAACATGAAATAACGTATGATTGGAAGCCTGAATTCTGTGAAAAATGCTTGAAGATAGGACATACATGTAAGAATATTCCAGCAGAACAGAATCAATTTGATCAACAAAAGAGGAGAAGGAAAACAGACATTCAACAACCTGCTGTTGAACAGAAGGAAAAAGTAATACAAGAGTGGAGACCTAAAAGGATAAATGAAGAGAAGGAAATGCAGGATGTAATAAAGGAGACATAAGATAACACAGAAATACAGATGAGATATATGGTATGAAATTACGAGAATTGGGATTATTGTAGTCGTGTATCAGAAACGATTTGATTGGTTGAGTTGACATCGTTTTCCCTACTTGAGTACATTCATCCTTGTCTGTACCCCAACTATGTTATTGTCTATTTACTTGGTATTTCTCGTTGCGAGTCGTGTTTTCCTTATCGTTATTACTGTTTGTAATATGATTTTTGTTGCTATTGACATTTCTTTAATATTCCTTTCTTGTTAGCTTTATGTCATATCCTGCTCAGATTTAGATGTTCATTGAGTGTCTTGACCTGCCTCGTAACTACTCTACCGAGGTTAGACTTGATACTTACTGGGTACCACCGTGGTGTACTCATACTACGCCTCTGCACATTTTTGTGCAGAGTCAGGTACTCCGGATCGAGTAGGTTTTGAGACTCATGCTTGGTGTGGCTGGAGATTTCAAGGTACACCTGCCGGACGTTCGCAGACTCCGAAGTCACCCTCTAATGTATTTATTTTCATTGTTTCTTCTATTCCGGAATAATGATATATTCATTATGTAAAACTTCTCCTTGAAAGACTTATGGCTTGTACTACCGGTTTTGGAAATTATAAATTTTATAGAGAACTACATTTCTAAGGTTGTTAAATGCTATTTATTATTGTTATTCAGTAAATGTTTGGCTTATCTAGTACTTAACACTAGGTAAATTGGGTCATGACACCACTCCCATAAACAAGATAAATTATATTTAATCTTGTGCTACAATCATTCCTGATGGTTTCTCCAATTCCATCACTAGATTGTGAACATGATCTTTATACTTATTAGAATCGATGATTTAATCTTTCGTGTATAAGCTAAACTCTATCATCTGCTATATAAGTAAAGGACACAGACAAATATATAATCTATTTAAAACTTTATTAATATTGAATAAACAATTATTCCATAATAAATATTATATCCAAACCAAAATCCATGATTAATAATACATATCCTAACAGTTGAACAAAGGCAATTACTTCCTGATATTTGGCTATAATTATATATTTTTAGTGTATTACTTGCCTTATATTTTGGTGTTTTAATGCTAAACTATACTATATTTATACTTAATTAAATTTATTTTATGTGTAGATATTTTGAAGATGAAATTGAGAGCAAACTAAAAATTTTATGTGTATTTCATGCACGACAAAAATAATTTATGATTGTTTAATTATAGGACAATGATTTAAGTTGAGTATTATAAAAGAAGACAAAGAAAGAGAATTGACAAAAGAAGAATTTGAAAAGTAAGAAACGAGAAAGGAGAAAGAAGGCAGAAGTTAGGCAGAAACTTGGTAAGTGAAGTAGCAGCAAGCTCGCGTTAGAGCAGGCGAAGCAAGACCATTTCCTGGCGTTTTGCCACGCGAAGCACTGTCTGTCGCGAGGGTGTTTCGGGTTTCATGCTTATTTTGTTTTTTATTTGGTTTTGAACTTGATTATTTCGTCTAGATCTTTTTTTTACATATATAAATAATCATTAAACATTATTTTGCGGAGACGAGACATGGGGATTTTGACCTAAGGAGGCAAGAATATACTAGGAGCAAGGAAGAGAATTCTTCTACCAGTTTTTCACTTCCTTCTTCCTATTTCTATTATTGGTTATGAATTCTAGTATTGTAGTTATGCATATTATTATGAATAGATAATTTGTTATCTAGAATTTTGATATAACCTTTTGTAGGATAAATTCTTGTTATGTTTTTATATAATTGAGCCGTTGGATTTCTCTACTTGTTCAACTACGTATTTATTGTTGTTGATTGAATGACCATCAATTGACTGTGCCTATTTAGTATGTATTGCTTGAAAAATGGTACATATTTAGGTAATTGTTGAACGACATCACTCCTGACGTATGTGAGGAATCAATACGGAAGGTTTAAAGGTGAGATTAGGAATAACGAAACCTTGCTGCAATCTTAGTGAGCAGTAAATTAGTGTCAACCAGCGTAGTTCGGAAGAATATGTCTAGTAAATTGTGATAGTTGCTCGGAAGAGAATTATGACCCCCGAAGTACTCACGATCGTTAGAGAATACTTAGGCGGAAGTTATAAAAAGCATAGTGGAAAGGATTCCGACAATCGGAAAAATCATAAATCTAGATCTCCTTAGTCTTGTTTAAAATTTCATCCTTGTTAGTTGATAATTTTACTGCTTTATAATAGTTGTTAGTTAATTAGTTAGAAATAAATATTATAATCTCTATAATTAGGAAATTGTTTGGACTTGTGTTTCTTAGCAATTTTGAACAGTTGTAACTAAGCTTTAGTTCTCTGTAGAATTCGATCCCGAACTCATAAATCGGATTATATTTATAACGATCGCTTAATCTTTTTTATAAGACATAGTTGAGCATGATTACTCTCATTCTATTTGAACTACTAATCCTAGTACTTACTTTGAATCTATAATCTCTAAGTCTTAGCTATGTGAATTGGGAGCATTCGTTGTACACTTGTATTATCACATCCGTCCCAATAAGTTGAAGCAGATCCTTCCTTTGTGGTACATACCATTGTCCACACTGTATAATCATGATTTCTCACACGTTTGACTATTGTACAACTCCCAGGTGCCTCATACATTAGTATCAAATCTTTATCCGGCTAGTCTTCGAAATAAAAAGTCCCATATATCTCATTATTTTAATTTTTCTTTGGTTTGATTTTGTGTTTACTTTCAACGAAAAGAAAAAAAAGATAAGCTGTACAGCTTGTTTGGATGGTTGTTATCCATTGTATTATTATTTCAAAATAATATTTATTTTGATTGTTTATTTAAAATTGATTGTATCACATTGTTAAATCCATTGTTCCGGAACAATCAAAAGCCCCATTTTATGAAACAACCGATTTGGTGTGGTGGGATCTTTTTTTATTTTCTTTTATAATTATGCCCTTACTTATAGACAAGAATGAACAGTACCAAAAAACTATATAAAAACAAACAACAAGATAGTAAGGTGATCAACAATGAAAGAAAACAACGATTAGTCATACAAACCTACTACCAACAGACAGCGAGACTGCGTGTCAATAGCAAGCTATACAATACAGTATAATACAATATATTATAAATCGGTGGGTAACAATGATCCAAACATAATGTTAAGTTTTATTTTTTCCTGCATATAAGAGTAAAGAAATCGCTTAAGCAAAAAACTCAAACAAGAAATTATGCTGGATGAACCATTTTTAAAGCACAATTTTTATTTTGACACTGTTAAAAAATATATTGGGAAAATAATCCTGCACCAGATATTTAAACATGCTCCTGGTAATCGCCAGAATTTTGAAGCACCGAAAATTTTGACGGTCACTAATTTTTCAGCCACAATACTGAATTTTTTTGTTGACTCATCAACAATGATACTAATATGTCATTGTTGATTTTTTCCCCTCCGCTAATAGAACTTATGGAAATACCAAAACTTAAAACCGTCACCACAGACCTAATGGGCATTGACACACGGGCCGTAGCCCATCTTCAACTTATGAGCCCATAATCATGTGAGGGTTTGCTAGAGACCTACTACTTTAACATTTAGAATAATCAACCTAAATAGCCACCCACCAAAATGATTCCACTAAAAATAGTCGTCGGATACATAATATATATATATATATATATATATATATATATATATATATATATAATCAGTTTATAATTTATATTATCGTTACGAAAAATAAACAGTGAATTAAGCCCGTTATTTGTGTGAAGATCCCTAACATTTATTGTGCAACATATTATTGTGTGTTATGTATCATCTTTCTAATTTAAGGCCATTTTTCATTGTACGACCAAGCTCAAAGCTTACAAATTACAAAGTAATAGAAAAATGATATGAAAAAATTAACGTCCGCATTGTACGGCTAATTACAATGCGTTATGTGAAGGTCGCAGATTAGAATATAAAATTAGGGGTAGTTTCTTAGTTGCTCACTGATAGTCTTAGTAGCATGTATGTCCCTTCATATTATCGCCTACTGATCTTACTCAAAAAGAGTCGATGGGAGTAGACACATCAATAACAAGTCAAACGGGGGCGTGAATACGAGATGCCAGCGGAATGATCGGCAGGACAGAGGCTAGGGCTGCTTCCTTCCCACCGCGTCCTTCCTTCTATCACAAAATAGCTAAATCGGAAGTTAAGCCCTATAAGCACTTCACTGAAACTAAAAAGAACAACAAGAGCAACACTCACTATATCTATATACGTATAAGTTTCTAGCCTTTTGAAAAAGCCCCTGTATTCCTTGTTGCAATTATTTTATACTACTTATCTTTTATCACCCTCTTTTTCTTCTCTCTTCCCTTCTTGCTTTTCTTCTTCTTCTTCTTCTTCTTCTTCTTCTTCTTCTTCTCACCCTTTATGAGCCGATGGTCTATTAGAAACAACCTCTTTACCTGCATTAGGTAGGTGTAAGGGGATCCTCTGCCAAATCCGCTGGGGGTGCTAATGGAACAGCTCTAGGACACCCTCGTCCCCTACCTCGGGTCGGTGCCCTCTCCCAGCCTCTGGAACGGCCTCGAGCGGCGGGGGTAGCGGCATCTGGGCATGCCAGGAACTGGCATCACAGATCTATGGTCATCTAATAGAAACGAGTATCCAAAAGAAAGTACAAGTTTGACCTACTGTCTGAAGAAAAGTAATACAGACATAGCAAAGAAAAGAGGAACTCCAAGGTGCTGCCAGAGAGATACATCAGGGAAAGCAACTCACCGAGAAGTCCACGCCAGATATACATCAGGGACGAGCTCCGGATGAATGCCCAGATGCACCTTCCTAGAGCCTGTACAGTTAAGTACAGAAGGGTAGCATGAGTACATAAGCAGATATGTACCCGGTGAGTATCCCGCCTAATCTCGAAGAAGTAGTGACGAGAGGTATACGTGATACTTACTAGGGTCAAAATTTCTAAATAACATAATTTAATAAGGACTAGGCAGGCATAACAGTCGTAGTAATCACAAAGACATAAAAAAAAAGTTTAAGTGTAATTACCTTTGCATGTCAAATTTCACTAGCATATAATGTGCTAAATTCCTTTTTTCACATGAAACAGTTTATACTATTACAACAAAACTCCCAATAAATTATATAACACATAATAGGCCGAAAGCGTACGGCCGAAGCATCGCGAAAATAAATGTGCACTGCCGAGGGTCGAGCGGCTCGAACCATAGATGCATCTATTACCCCGCTCGCGAATCGAACATGCGATGCAATTGACATAATAGTAGGGCTATCCCGCTCACGAATCATACATGCGACGCGGGTGCCGTATACATACACATAAATATTTCAATATTTAGGGATTTAACAGAGATTGTATGTGAAAGCAAGAACTTAAGCAATATAATTTTTGAACATAACTTCCTAATACTCTCATACCAATTCAAGGATACTATGCAACTCAAATACATTTAGGGACACATGTAAGGCACATAACAACATGCTTGTGAGTCCTAGAACTACCCAACATAACATAATAGTAGCTACGCACGGACTCTCGTCACTTCGTGCGTGCGTAGCCCCCGCAAATAAGGACATGCAATTATTTATAATCACCTATGGGGACAATTCCCTCTTACAAAGTTAGAAAGGAGACTCACCTTGTGTAGAACCTACTTTCCGTGTCAAGAACGCGCCCGAACCTCCAAACTCGTCTCTCAAGGACTCGAAACTAGTCAAATATTGTATACATGAATTAATCTATGCTCAAAAGTATGAAATTTACCTAATTAAGTAGTTATTTCAACCTACTTTGAAAAATTCCAAAAATACACCCCGGGCCCACATGCTCAGATTCCGAAAATTCTTGAAGGAAACACTTACCCATACCCTAAGGATCACTGATATATGGTTTTTTTTATATGATTTCATAGCTAGTTTAGTGGGTAATTCCCCAAATTTCATAAGCCCTAGGTTTTTACTCTAACCCTCAATTTTCACTAATTAGGAGGTTAATCTACCTAGGATTTCATGTATTAAACTAATATTAGAGTAGAAATTACTTACCTTTCATTAGCTAGGTCATTTGGCCCTTTTTCAAGCTCTCAAGGTCGACTATGGATGAAGAAATGGGTGAAAATGATTATGTCCCGAGTTTTAAAGAACCCACTGCCTAACAGAGGTTCCACACCTGCGGCTCAAGGACCACACCTGCGGTCTCGCGCCTGTGAGAGAAGACTCGCACCTGCGGAAGAGGGGCAAGGGGCCTGGGCTTGCACCTGCGGAGAGGAGCTCGCACCTGCGGCTCCGCTCCTGCGGATATTGTCCGCACCTGCGAGAAATGGGAAGCCTCACCTGAAGCCGCACTTGCGAGGCAAGGACCGCAGGAGCGGTCTCGCACCTGCGACTGGGCAACCGCACTTGCGGTCACACCAGGTCAGGTGCACCAGCAACTGCTTCAGCTGGTTTTTGGCCTCGTTTGGTGCCCGAGAGGCACCTGGGCCCACCCGAGCCCCCATCCAAATATACCAACAAGTACCAAATCATAATACGGACTCGTTCGAACCTTCGGAACACCCAAAACAACGCTAAAACTCAAAATCACTCCTCAAAACCCCTAGAATCAAACTTAGGAACTTTAAGTTTCTTGAATTTGCTAACAATGCGCCGAATCGACCTATACTACTCGGAATGAAACCAAATTTGCAAGCAAATCATAAATGACATAACGGATCTATTCCCGATCTCGGAATTCCGTTTGGACCTCGATAACACAAAAACACGTCCCAAACCACAATATGAACCTAAGAAAACTCTTATTTCGCTATTGGGCACCGAAACGCTCCCGGATCATCCAAAACCCATTCCGAACATACGCCCAAGTCCGAAATCATCATACGAAGCTACCGAAACCGTCGAAACTCGATTCCGAGGTCGTTTACTCACAATGTTGGCCGAAGTCAAACTTGGCCTTAAAGGCCAACCTTAAGGAACCAAGTGTTCCTATATCACTCTAAATGCTTCCGACTCCCGAACCACCCGTCCCCGCAAGTCATGAATCACAATAAGTCGCTATGAGAAATTTTATTTAGGGGAACAGAGTCCGATAACACAAAACGACCGGTCGAATCTTTACAAAACTCCTAATAAAAGAGACTACACTTTTTTGTTTATGAACTTCCTTTCTAATCATTATTGAAAGTTCATTGTGAAAAAAAGAATGCATTTTTTGTTTCACTAAAACAAGGGCCTGATCTCGGAGACTCACTTCCAGTAGTGATATCATTTACGCTTTTCCTACTACTTTCATTTTGATATATAATGATTGTGGTTGATTAATTATCCTCCTTTAGAAATTTAAATTACGTAGGACTCTTACTGCATTATAGATTTTCTTGGTATGTTTGCCTTTGCAAACAATGTCATGACTTCCTTCTCCTAAGTTTTCACTAAAATCCTTTATTTGCTTAATATTCCATGACTTCCTTCTCCTAAGTTTTCACTAAAATCCTTTATTTGCTTAATATTAGCATAAGAATATCTAGTTGTTCTTATGACCTTGTAGTCTTCCAATAACTTTCAAGTCTAACTTGATCCTCTCCTCTTTATTTTTACTTTTGTCAAATTAAACTGATAAACTGAGAAAATTAAAGTGGAAACAAGAAAGGTACCTAAATTGAATAAGAAAATGTCATAAGTATGAGGGAAAATCAAATAGGAAATGTAAAGTTGAGATATTGAGAAAACTGACCTGCAATCAACGGCTACTTAGTAATATCTTTTGTGCACAAATTTATAGTTTCTGTGAAGTATTTTGTTATCCATTGCAATGATGGAAAAAGAAAAAAAATTTAAGACATATATAATAAGACGATTGTTTGATTCTATCCTTGAAACTACAATTCAATCTTTTGAACTCACATAGAAAGTCTGTCATAGTGATCTCTATTTATATGCAGATTAAGATTAACTATACTGTATTTTGGTCTTTACCTCTGTAACACTTTTCTCCTTGTAAAGCTAAATAGATATTATGTACTGCCTTTTTTGTCTTCACTTTCTAGGAAACATTTTGACAACACGATATAACAGGGTGTGTCTAATCTAACCTACCTTCTTCGGTCGATGCGAGTAGTGCACGGGTTATGTGAGGCCAAATTCTTCCACATTCCTCTGGTTCAACTTATGTCTGATTCTTGAAAAGGTATTTTTTTTTATTATTTCAAGTTATTTTCTGGAATTACAATGACAAATTACATTCCTTTTAGGTCAATTTTAGATAGTACAATGCCAAACTTGCATAAAGGGTTAGACACTAGTTGTTTAGAATTCTATAGAGAAGTATCTATAGTATATCATTATACAAAGGAGAGTCAATAAAAAAGTTTAAAATGCTGAAAAAATGAGTAGCTAAGGAAAAATATGTTAAAAGAGCATATAGCAGTATTACTATCAACTAACGTTGAGATGGTAAAGTGGTCAAGTCGAATTGGGAAAAATGAAGAGGTAACCCATCATGTAATATAAAAACAATATTTTTGTCTTTTCGTAATGGACATGAATTACAAATATTAGAAAGTATCTTTCTTTTCTTCTTTCAGCTTTTTGATATATAATTTTCACACAACCACCATAGGAAGTGCTGATGACAATATAAAAATACAGTTGACTGAAAGTATCTTCTTTTTCTTTCACATCCGGAGCAGCTAACTGATGTTAAAGGGCTAATTATTGATCATTAGTGATACGACCCAAGTGTTACAAAAGTTGTGCTCTATTTGTTCAATTGTAATAGAACCAATGGAAGCCTATGCTAGTTAGTCAAGTTCTTTCAATCCATGGTCTTGTATATTCATGATTCTATATGAATACATACTATATATTATTTCTAATTTTAATTTTATTTTGAATGTGTGGAAAATGTGGGTGATGTAATTTGATATGGTGGCCATAAGTCAATTTGATCTATTAGAGTGACTATTGAAGACTTTTTGAACAATTGTGATCTTTGAATATATTCCACTTTGTACTTTTTATTGCCAGTGCACATTTTGAAATATTGCTTTATTAGTAGGTGTAATACACGAAATATGTTTTTTTTTCAAAGTTTATTGCAAATACATGCATATGAATTATTATTTTTAGTGATTTATTAGCTAATTTTAGTGCTTGAGATAATCAAAATGAGATAATATTGTCTATGCTTGAAATAAATGTGATTATAGGATGTAAAAAATGTAACTAATAAATCACAAATTGTACCTTTTATAAATATTTAAAAAAATTGTTACAGCCAAACAAAATTGCCACACTTAAAAAGTGTAGCCTCTAAGATAACAAAAACTACGCCTCAAACACGTAGCATTAGAAAAAGAAATCGTTGCCAGTGAGGTAACAAAAGTGTGGCCTTTATATCATATAGGTCACGCTTTTGAAGCGTGGTTTTCAAAGCAATACTTGAAAAGCGTGGTTTTAAGGAAAAAGTTACGCTAGTTTAGGTCACCTCCAGAAAAACGTTGCCTAAAGTCCAAAAATGTGGCAGTTAATCAAATGCCACACTTTTTGATAGTTTAGGCTACACTTTTCGAAGGTAATTAAAGGCGTAAAATGTTGTAGTGTGTGTAAAATATCAAAGAGAAAGATAGAAAATATGTAGGGGTTTCTGAGATGTGAAGAGATTGGAAAAAAGAAAGATTGACTTGGTCAAATTAAGAAAAAAGGAGTAAAACTTTTACACGTTATCTAATGAAGGAATAAGCAAAAAATTGAAACATTGAAAAAACTATTCATCTATCCATGTTTAATTAAGTCAAATTATTACTTTATTTATATATCTAAAAAATTCTTCTTTTATTTTATATTAAAAACTCTACTTTTGTATTAAAAGTCCTAAATATTATTTTTAAAAGGGATTTTTTCATTCCTATATACTATTTGAAACTTTATTACCCTTAATGTCCATATTTAGTTAATTATTTGATATAAACAAGTTTTGTTTACAAAATATATACAATCCACATTATAAATACCAAAATCTTCCTATATGAAAATCAATAATCAACCAATTTTAAGCGTTCCCAGTGTAATTATTATCTCTTACTCATGTTGATTCTGGCGATAGAAAAAATATTACGTCAAAGTATAAAAGTTGAGCAGTTCATTGAATTTGAATAATTGAAAATTGTGTATTTACATAAAAAATGAATAATATCTAACATTTTATTACGTCACAGACTAAAAACAATATTCATGTTAATGTAGATTGGAATGAATGGAGCAATTACTTCCACGAGGAGCAGCTAAGCAAAAAGGAAATAATAGACTATTCCTGATGATAAATAAGTAGTTGCAGCTTTCATATTGTGACCGACTGCTCAATTTTCTTCTCAATGGCAATATCAGTAACACTAATAGAGATATAATATCGAATTATATTATAATTCCAATCACCAAATGTCCAGCGCCTCAATTTTACACTTAAAATTAGTCTGTTCACATCTTCATATTTTCTATATAAATAAACAAGTCAAAAATCAGTATCAATACACCCTTTTAAAGTTTACAAAAGAAGTTTCAATTTTATAAGAAAATAGATGAAAATGGCTTCAGATTCAACCACTTTTCTGTTCTTGACACTATTCCTTATTACACAAATACAATTTTGTACAATATATTTTTTGTATATTTTGTATCTGATTTATATATAATAAGAATAAATTTCATACAACTAATTATATATTATATAACTTATCTACCATTTATCTGCAACTTATCCACAATTTTTCATACATTATTTCTACTCAGTTATATACAACTACAATATAGTACAACTTAATTACAAATTTAATACATAATTTATACAATATGTCTTTTGCATATTTTGTATCTGATTTATACATGGTAAAAATAAATTTCATACAACTAATTATATATTATACAATTTATCTACAAGTTATCTACAATTTTCTTACATTATTTCTACCCAGTTATATACAACTACAATATCATACCCATTAAATATAATTTTATACAATATTGTTCAACTTTCATACAATAGTTAAATAAAAAAATATATATATGTATAAACAACATAATACAATTTTTCTACAATTTTACTATAATTTCGTGAATATAATGTGTATCATGTCTTCTTCTTCTTCTTCTTCTTCTTCTTCTTTCAATCTGAAATTCAGCCAAAATCAAGTCTAATCTTCGCCAAAACATCCTCAAAATTGAGATATAAACTCCACACCATATTCTCAATTGTTTGCAACACCCCAATCCAAACAAATAATGGTTTTTGAAAACCCAAATTCGAATTCAAAGCTTCAAAGCTTTTTAACGGCTGTCAATGGTGAAATTGTTGCTCTCTTTTCCTTTGCTTAGAATCCCAATTCTTTGCAAGAATACCCAATTCAAACAAATAGTGTTTTTCGAAAACCCAAATTCAAATTAAAGGGAACCAAACAAAACAAAAAGCTAAATTTTTTCTCTGACTTCGAATGTGTAGGTGACCAACTAGATTGTGCAAAATATTGCAGTGAACTTACAAAACTTTGAACTACTAATAAATATTGTTGTTGACTGATCTTCGAACCATCAGTTAATGAACCATTAGTTTTGTTTAAGTTGATTTAAAGCTTCAAAGTTTTTTAATGATTATCAATGGTGGAATTGCTGCTCTCTTGTGCAAGATACGTGGGGGAGGGTGATGAGATATGGAAAGAGAAACGTGGGAGGAGTGGAAGATACATTAGAGTGATTTTAGGACATTAATTATTATCATTAATTCCCTTAAAATGTACATAAATGATAATTGTGTATATAAAATGTAATTATAGTAAAACTGGAGAGAGTAATATAGTTTCATATAGTGTATAGAAATGTAAAAATTTCTTTTTTAAAATACCTATGAATTTATTAGTTTTTAAAAATGAGGCCCATCAAATTTGAGGCCTAAGACACAGGCCTTACTACTCGTTACCTTGGAGCCGGCCTTGGAATAAGGTTGCAGGAACACCCTACTATATTTAAGCATTGGAACAGAAATAAGCTTGGCACACAACATGAATCAAGCTTTGATATGTTATATGCGATAGAAAAACAAATTAGTTCACAACTATTTATTATTTATGAAATATAAATAAGTTCATAACTAACTAATTTTTTTTTGAAGAATAAATCTCGTCAGTACACTGGTTATATGATGAACGTAGATCAAGTCACTACCTATATAAATTGGTTAATTCATCACTTACATTGTGGTAGCATAAAGTAAGGAAATCAGTTTTCAATTAACACGATAATCTCTTGGTAATTTGCTATGAGTACCATGGGGAGTTACATTATTAGTTATCCCATAATGTTTCTTATAAATGTATCTAATACTATTTAATTTGTTGTGCCTTTTCAAATATAAGTTTCACTTACATAGCATAAATAAACACTTTAGAAACTGCAATGTACACCAACGTGTTGATGATATGTCTCCTACATCAAGTTGTGTTACTTCTCTTTGTCACCTTTGTAATGTCATTTGGCTCTGGAATCTTCAGTATGCTCATAGCCAAAGACTTCAATTATCAAGCTAACATTAGCTCGTATACATGCTGCAATGACGATTTCAACTTTACAAAGTTGAATTAACAAACATAACTTGTCACGACCCAAAATCCATAGGTCGTGATGGCGCCAGACGCCACTGTTAGGCAAGCCAAATCCTTAATTAGTTGAAATACATTCATGTTTTAACATTTTCGAAATCGTTACCTTTCCTTGCATTTCATAATCAAATAAATAACTTTTCGTAAATTTAAAATACGACAACAAATAAAATTCTGTTATTTAAAAAAAACCAGTGATCTAAAGATTTCACTTAGGCAATTATCCCAATATATATCCCAGAACCCGGTGTCACAAGTACATGAGCAATTTCTAAAAATTTATACAATCATCACAAAGCATGTCCGAAATACAACTGGACAAGAAAATTTAAAAATATGAATAAATACAGTCTGAAGGAGACTCTGTCAGCTGCAGATCGCCTCCGGATGATACAACTCGCCTAAGTCTCCGAATCCTCCACATTGCTATGAAAGTATCTGTGCAATAAAATGCACAACAAGTGTAGTATGAGTACAAAAACAACGTGTATTCAGTAAGTCGCCTGCCTAACTTCAGAGGGATAGTGACGAGAGGTCAATTTAGACACTTACTAAAGGTCAACTTTGGAATATTTACGAGTGACACTAAGCATGATTTTATCATAGGCAGTTTATAAAACAGGATTTAAACATCCTTCAATTTCGTTCACATTTAACACTTTATATCTTCGTCATATTAACAATTAATCAACATGGTGATTTAATCAAATAATAATAAATCAACGGAAGGAACAACTTCTTCCAAAAGTCTTTTTAATAACTTTAAGTCTTTGTCATTTCAATCGACAATTAACATTTCAGGCCAGTAATTAGGCAAATATCATAGCAACTACGCAGCAAATATCATGCGCAAGCAATGCCGAGGGTCGAACGGCGCAGACCAATAATAATAAACTGTGCACTGTTGAGGGGTCGACCGACTCGAACCATAGATGCATCTATCTGCCCCGCTCGCGAATCAATCATGTGACGCAGTTAACATAATACGGCTAACCTTCTCGCGAATCATACATGCGACTCAGGTGCTTATATGAATACACACACAAATACAGGTCTTCCTGCTCGCGAATCACTCAAGCGACTCAGGCACCCAAAGTTACACATATCCACATAATAAATTCGTATTTTATCAAGAAAATCATTTTTCTCAGGAAAGTGATAAAATCTGTATTAAAAGAAACATGAAATATGGTTTTAAAAATCTTTATTTTTGAAACTCATTTGTCAAGTTTAGTGATACTCCATGATACAACCCAGTCCAGGTACATATATATTCACATCGGAAACAATTTTCTTTTTAGAAGGTTAACATTATGAGCCCTAGCTTTTCTTTAGACATTAAATTTTGTTTTCGGTCATATTAGCAGTTTAATAGTACATGCAGGGTTACAAGTACACACATAAAGCATGCTAGTGGGTCCTAGGCTACCCGGACATGGCATCATAGTAGCTACGCACAGTCTCCCTTCACCTCGTGCATACGTAGCCCCTGAAGATAATAGCATATACTGATTTAATCCACCTAGGGGGATGATTCTCCCTCACAAAGTTAGAAAGGAGACTTACCTCGCTCCGAAGTTCCAACACCGACTCCCAAGCCCTTCCGATGACTCCAAAAGACGCACAACGCTCCGAAACTACCACATAATGGCAAAACATTGAAAATTCATCCTAATACTCATAGCCAATTCAGATTATATACTTTTCCGACCCTGCTCGGAGAAATGAAATGCCCTCCGGCCCATTTGCCCGGAAATCCGAAATTCTCGAAGATATATTCTACCCATAGCTTTACTAACTCAAATATATAATTTATTCAAACATTCATGCTTAATTCGTGGCTAAAAATCTAAATTTTCACTTCTTTTAGGTTTTTCTTCAGAAAACCCAATTTCCCCCCAATTTCCCATATCAAATCATGCATATAATCTTGTATTTAGCCTTAGAAACAAGTAGAAACAACTTACCTCTGATCCCTGATGAAATCCCCCTTGAAAAGCTCTCCAAAAATCGTCTCAACCAAATGAAATATGAGAGAGAAATGGCACAAACCCGATTTTAAATATTCTGCCCAGGCATCTTTTCGCACCTGCGGTCCTTCCTCCGCACCTGCAATCCCGCAGGTGCGATCAAATCTCCCGCACTTGCGGTTTTCCTCAACTTCAGCCCAAATCGCACCTGTGCCCCACTGTTCGCACTTGCGGCTTCGCAGGTGCGGAATTCCATCGCACCTACGGTCCCCAGCCAAGCCAAGCCCACACTCGCACCTGCGGTGCCCACGCCTCACTTGCGGCTTTGCACCTGTGGTCAAAGCCTCGCAGGTGCGGTTGCACCAGATGACAACAACTTCAGCCCTTTTTCCAACTTCAACTTTGATCCGTTAACCACCCGGAATTCACCCGAGGCCCCCGGGACCCCGTCCAACCACACCAACCTGTCCTAAAACATGACACAGACTTGCTCGAGCCCTCAAATCACATTAAACAACGCCGAAATCATGAATCACACTCAAATCCAATTCTTTAAGAACTTAGAATTTCAAACTTCTACATCCGATGCCGAAACCTATCAAATCACATCCGATTGACCTCAAATTTTGCGCACAAGTCATATTCAACATTACAGACCTACTCCAACTTCTGGAATCGCATTCCGACCTCGATATCAAAATTTTCACTTCCGACCGAATTTCCGAAAAACCTTCAAATTCCTATCTTTAGCCAAATGACTCCAAAATGACCTACGGACATCCAAATTCACTTCTGATCGCGCTCCCAATTCCAGAATCACCATGCGGAGCTATTCCCGGACTCGGAATCCCAAACGGACATCAACCTCACTAATATGCACTTCAAGCCCAAATTCATGAAATCCTTCTAAAATGCTTACTTCCACAATATACGCCGAAATGCTCCCGGGTTATCCAAAATACGATCCGGACATACACCCAAGTCCGAAATCATCATACGAACCTGCTGGAACCTTCAAATCCTGATTCGAAGATCGTTTACTCAAAATTCCAATCTTAGTTGATTTCTCCAACTTAAGGCTTCCGAAATGAGAATTTTCTTTCCAAATCAATTCTAAACTTTTTGGAATTCAATTCCGACCATGCCCACAAGTCATAATACCTGAAACGAAGCTGCTCACGACTTCAAACCGCTGAACGACATGCTAGAGCATAAAATGACCGGTCGGATCGTTACATTCTCCCCCACTTAAACCGACGTTCGTCCTCGAACGTGCTAATAACTGCTCTGGAGTTACCTGAAATCACTGTTTAACATATCGAGCACCTGCCCGTGCTACCACAACCCATTCGAGCACAATAACTTGATCAAATCTGGAGATTTCTTCTTTATCCATATAATAAGCTCAGAATTCATTCAAACACCTGAAATTTCTCTAGCCAGGCCTAGTTTCAATATATATAAGCACTGCATCAACTAGCACACGATATACCAGATCATAACTGCATAACCTTGCTGAATCGGCACCATGCACCTCATAAATCATCGTCTGACCACAACGACGCTCCCTGAACCTTATTAGCCAAGGTCCACGAATCTGATGCTCCTGATGCACCTCATAACAAGTATACAGACATCCTGCCATAATGCTGGTGATACAACCACAACAGAGGGAATGCGCAGAAATTCTCACTCAACTGCAGAGTTAACAAATCCTTGAATACCTCATCTTGACTAGAATCGTCACTTTCGCTATGAACCTGAATGATGGTATTTGTTCTTTAATATACACTTCACATAACCTTATCGTGTTGATCCCTGGTCCGAAAATCTCATCTCACCCAATACGAACTGCTCAGACAACAAACCACCCCAACATGACCAACAACCTCACATGATACCACATCGCGCCAATAGGCTATGACTCGAACATGATAATAAGAAACGACTCAGCTCACGAAACTAATATGAATTCTTACCAGAAAATAGGAAATAAATAACCAGAAAATAAATACATATGAACCCTTATCATTATCACACTGTTGCGGCGTGCAACCCGATCCGAATAACATACCCGTGGCGACGTGCCACCTGATCCACACATAAAATTTACATAAGAAGATATATATACGGAGCTGGTTTGCACACAATTACGAATTACTGAATATTGATCACAAGCACGCTAAGTGCATAATACCATCTTGGGGGGACTGATAAATCCATAGGCTACAAAACTCAAGCACAACTGAGATGCGATATATATATATATATATATATATATATATATATATACTCTGGATCTCAAGAGTTGTCCTGCTCACATAACATCCCCGCTATGCGGGACCTCAACACATGAGAAATTATCAAGACGTTTCACAACTCGTACGACATAATCACAATAACACATAAATTTGACGAAGACGGAACAACACCCGCCGTTCTAATACCTTTCCATGAAAAGCGTTCTACTGAAAGGAACATGCCTGGCTCACACGGAACCTATAATCATATTTAAATCCATCCACAAATGTCGAGCCACTTCGCTCGTACCAAACTTAGCTATTAGCTTTTACCTGGGTCCATATTAACCCACCTTTTCTCATAATACACGAGAACAACCATCATCATCGGGACTAACACCCCATAATCCATAATCAACTGAACCGAATGCCCTCCAGGCGTAAATTTTCAATTTAAGCAATATTGCACTTCTTCATACTTAGTCCAAATCTGAAATCCATCAAGTGGATACATGTCAAACTTTATACAATCTCTTTGCGGTCATGCTTCCACGAACTTCCACACAAGGCAACAAGTCTGCACATCCATAACACCGACTACACTAAGGCTGCAAAACACATCAAGAACCCATGACCAGGGTACAAAGCCTCTTTCACCGAATATCAATATCAGGTGCACTGAAGATAACACCAGCTTACACTGAACTTTCAAATCACTTTGCCTTGCTCTTCCGAGCTCATGACATCCTTATAAACATCGGAACTAAATCTCGATTCTTAATCCCAGTTACATACTGCTTCCCGCACTTAACATACCAATATGAGGTAACACAAGAATTCCATCATAACTTTCGAATGTGGTGGTGGATTTCGAACATGAGGTAAGGCAGGGTAGTGTTGTCCTGTGGATGAAATCAAGATTGCCCCTATCCCAATACCTTTCGCATTGGCTGCTCCGTTGAAGAACATTTTCCAGGTGTCAGCGCCTTCCGAGATTATTTCGACGGAGTTGATTTCTTCATCCAGAAAATAAGTGCTCAAGGGTTGGTACTCATCATCAACCGAATTTTCAGCTAAATGATCGGCCAATGCTTGAGCTTTCATAGTTGTGCGAGTGACATAGAAAATATCGAATTCTGTGAGCAAGATTTGCCATTTTGCTATCTTCCTGTGGGCATTGGCTTTTGGAATATGTACTTCAAAGGATCCAGCCTCGTGATGAGGTAGGTGGTATAAGCCAACAAATAATGTCGGAGCTTCTGAGCAACCCAAGTTAAAGTGCAGCAAGTCCTTTCTAACTGAGAATACTTGGCCTCGTAGCTTGTGAACTTCTTGCTTAAGTAATAAATGACATGTTCTTTCTTCCCGATTACATCGTATTGCCCTAGAACACAACCAAAAGAATTTTCTAGCACCGTCAGGTATAGGAACAGAAGTCTCCCCGATTCTGGTGGGACTAACACTGGAGGATTTGACAGATATTCTTTGATCTTGTCGAAAGCATCCTGGCACTCGTCTGTCCAT
>ML422661.1:68934-122923 GCA_005239525.1 Nicotiana knightiana
TGGGCTCTGGCGGGGTTTGAAAATAACTCAAACCCACATGAATCAATAGCCCTCAACAAGAGCTATCGATCCATGTAAGTAGGAGCTATTGAAGATCTTCGGTTCAACAGGTAAGTGAAAATTAGGGTTTTCACTTTTCAGATTTGAAATTACTCATTTTGGGGTGAGTTTTTGAGGAAACGGATGGTGGGAGGTGGTTGAGAATGAAAAGGAGATTGTCTGGTGAAATTCTGGTGGAAGCCGGAGGCGATTTCCGGCCGGCGGAGTTAAGGCGAGGGATGGCGGCGAACTGGTGGGGTGAGAGAGACGAGAGAGAGAAGGGGTATGGGGGTGTTAGACTTTGCAAATGAAGGGGGTGGGGAGTGTTTGGACACTTAAATATCAACTGGATGGGGAGTTCCCAACCGTTAGATCAAAAGAGATCAACGGTTGGGATCCTTCATAACTCAAACGGCGTCGTTTAGTGGTGTAAAGGAGCTTACCGACTTGGGCTTTATTGGGCTGGACCTGGTGAGTTATTTTTGGGCCTGGGCAAGTTAGACCAGGTCCGATTTTGAGCCTATGTTGAATTATATAATTAAACTAAAACCCAATAACAAAATGTAGTGATTAATTCTAACTTAGTTTTGTCTAATTATTAATTGATAAATTAATTAAGAGTAAACAATTAATTTAACACTCATATCATTTAAAGAATAAATTTTCACACTTGAATTAAGAGGTTAACCATTAAATCTACCTTATGTCAAATGATCATATTTTGTTATTAATCAATAATAATTTTGTAACCCCTTGATGATAATGCATTTACTAATTTTAAAAAAAAATGAACTATGATTATGCAATGCAAAAACAATTCACAAATAACACTAAAATTCAACAAATTTATAAATTTAATTTATTTTGTTGAATTCTGTAGGAGTGTATGGTGGGTGAAAAATCACGTGTTCACAAGCATAAACAGTAATAGGAACCATCACATCCCGGTAAGGAAGTCAACAATACAAATCATATCATTAACAGCATAGACAGTAACAGAAACCATAACATCCCGGCAAAGGAAACAACTATAACCAATCTCACCTAGACAGTTTACTTCATGGAATAACACTCAACTTAAACAAAAGGCGCAATAATAGGCAAACATCAAGGAAATACCAATAACATAAATGTCTAACAATTAGACCTAAGTGGCACTTAAGGGAATAGTCATATAAATCACAATGTAAGACTCACGGGCATGCTTGACTCCAACGAATAAATGTTCCAACTACGGCTAGTCAACTATAAGGCTAGATGACACTAATTATAGTCAATTAGGCAAGCTAGGAAGAAAATATAGCATGATGATAAGAGAAGTAGAATATTCAGTTAAGTCAAGTAAAGTCAAATAGCCAACGANGCGGAATAGCTTATGCGATCGCGTATAAGGACTAAGTTGGCTTCTGCGATCGCGGACCAACTATTGTGATCGCAGTGAAGGAATTTACTGGGCGAGTCAGACACTCTATGCGATCGCGGATCCTTCTATGTGATCGCATAGAAGGAAACCAGATGACAGTTTTCAGCAGTTAAAAATAGGGAAAAATGGACCCGGAACCTATCCGAAACACACCCGAGCCCTCGGGGCTCAAAACCAAATATACACACAACCTCAAAAACATCCTAAGGACTTATTCGAGTAATCAAAATACCAAAATAACATCATAAGCATCGAATTAAACCTCAAAATCAATGAAATTTCTCAAACCTTCTTTAAACATCATTTTTTGCATTTAAGGTCCGAATCATGCCAAACTAAGTCCGTTTCATACCAAACTTCACAGATAAAATTTTTTGAACCTGTACCGGGCTCCGAAACCAAGATACGAGCCCGATACCACAGGTTTCACATAACATTTTATTTTTAAAAACCTTTATATTTTTCAGAAAATAATTTTCTTTAAAATTCATTTCTCGGACTTGGGACCCCGGAATTCTACTCCGGGCATATGCTCAAGTCCCATATTTTCCTACGGACCCTCCGGGATCGTCAAATCATGGGTCCGAGTCCGTTTACCAAAAATGTTGACCGAAGTCAACTTTATTCAAATTTCTAATACAAAATTATCATTTTTATCAGTTTTTCACATAACAGATTCCCGGCTACACGTCCGGGCTGTGCATGCAAATCGAGGTAAGATAGAAGGAGGTATTCACAAACTCGGAATATAGAATTAGTGTAACGACCCGGTCCGTCGTTACGTAGAACCCGCATTATAATTGCTGTTATTGACTTGTCATAGATTGGTATTTCTATATTTGATGTATTAGAGTTGGTAGGCTTGAAATCAAATGGTTGTAGTGAAGAGTTCAGTCATTTAGCCTTTAAAAATAGCCTTAAAATGGGAAAAGTCAACTAAGAGTTGACTCATTGGTAAACGACCTTGGAATGCGAAATTTATGGCTCGTATAGCTTCGTTAGGTGCTTTGGGACTTAGTAATGTGTTCAGCATAATTTTGTGATGTCGGGTGTAGAATTAGGCTTGAATTGCCGAAAAGTTAGTTTTTGGCGATTTCCGGTCAGTAGTGGAAAATAGGCTATCGGGGTCAGAATGGAATTTCGACAGTTGAAACAGGTTTGTAATGTCATTTTGGAGGTGTCTGCAAAATTTTAGATCAATCGGAGTTGTTTTGGATAGTTTCGGCATCATTGGTGAATTCTAGAATATCAAAGTTCTTAGGCTTGAATCCGATGTAAATTTGGTGTTTTGATGTTAGTTTTGGTATTTGGAGAGTGCAACTAAGCTTGAATGATATTATGGGATATTTTGGTAAGTTTGGTTGGGGTCCCGAAGGGCTCGGGATTGATTTCGGGTGGTTAACAGACTCATTTGGACTTAAAAACATTGTTGGTTTTCTGGTTTTTGCACACATCAATTTTATTCACTGCGATCGCGGGGGAAGTGATACGATCGCAATGAGTTATTTTGGGCAGGCACAATTTTCTCTGTGCGATCGCGGGGGAGAAGGTGCGATCGCAGAGTAGGGGGAGCCCAAGCAGTGCGATCGCGTAGGGCTTAGTGCGATCCCATAGAGTCAGGCGCGTGGGAAAGTGAGAAGCACTGTGCGATCGCGTGCCTTGAGCTGCGATCGTGGAGGTCAAAGTTAGAAGCACTGTGCGATCGCTTGCCATTGACCGCGATCGCGGTGAACAAATTACTGGGCATATATATATTAAACCTTCCACGACCCTAACACATTTTTACACCATTGGTGTACGGACAGAGAGATTTGGGGGCGATTTTTGAAGAGGGAAATCATTGTTCTTCATAGAGGTATGTTTTGATCATTAAAACTCGTTTATAGGTGATTATAAAACACAATCACAACATTAATTCATGAAAATCAGTAGAATAAGGTGGGTTTATGGCTTGAGATTTTGAGACCTTTATAGATCGATTTGAGGGGTCAAACGAACTCCGATTTTAGTGTTTGTTATATGTACAGACTCGTGAGATGATGCAAAACAGTTTTGTATATTCTGAGTTTCGGGACGCAGGCCCAGGGGTCGGGTTTTGAGCTAAATTTGATATTTTTCGATTGGAATTTATTCCTTAAGAATGAATTGAAGATAAAAATCTGAACTTGATAGATTTGGAGCCTTCGGAAGTTGATACGAGAGGCAAGCGTGTAACGGAATAGTTTTCGGGCTAGTTTTGAGGTAAGTAATGTCTTTAAATCCTGTCCTGAGGGTATGAAACCCCGGACTATGCATCCTTTTACGGATTTTGGAATGCAAAGATTGGAAATTTGGAAATATATTCCTTTTTAGGCAAGCCTATGCTTAATAGTATTGTTATACTTTGATATAATTTGGGCAGCAAGCCATGTTTGGGGCCTAGTGCCGATCTGTTTACCCCTTGGGGGGTTGTTTTTACCATTTTCCTTACTTGATATGTTATGATTTTCACTCAGTCTTTTCTTGATAAATGTTTTGACACTCAGAGTATTTTGATATTATTTCTTGAAAATGAAACACTGCTTTGGGTCGAGAACCCGGTATAATGATAGCCCGAGTGGCATGTTGAGAGTGTCTGACTGAGTGAGGCTGCGGGCCAATATTCTGAGGATGTTATGATACGAGAGAGGCCGAGGGCCAATATTGTAAGTGATTTATGCCATGATGTGGCTTGTTATAGCGCTTGGGCTGTAGGAGCCCCTTCGGAGTCTGTACACCCTCAGTGAGCGCAGGTACCTACTGAGTGCGAGTGATGCCCGCGGGGATGATACTGAGTGACTGTGAGGTTGCCCGCTGGGCTGATACTGAGTGATGGTGAGGTGCTGAGGGAAATTATTACGAGAAATGATTATGGCCCGAAGGGCAGATTTATGATGATTTTACTGTGTTTTTGACTGTGATTCACTTTGTTTTTCAAACTGATTTTACTAAGATATATTGAAATTATACTTGTTTCAAAGGATTTCCGAAAATTGGTTTTCGAACTTATGTATTTGATGAATACTTTTATGGTGACTTGGTGTTTTACTGTTTTTGGGAATTTTTGTATATGTGCTGTGTGTTTAGTATTTCTCAGACTGTGATTTATTTTCATTACTACTGAGTTGGCGTACACATCATTACTCCCTGTACCCCTGTGTGCAGATCCAGGTACTGGTTCGGAGCAGTAGCTGTCTTCGTTCGTATTCAGTAGCTTATGGGATTTCGACGTAGTTGTTCAGCGTTCGCAACTTCTTCATTTCCCTTCCTCATATAGTATTAGCATTTGATTCATAGACACTCCTTATGACATTACTAGAGTTATTTTATTTTCTTAGATGCTCATGATCATTGACTCCAGTCTTGGGAGAGTTGATTAGAATGTTAGATTATTATGGGAGCGTAAAGACTTAAAGAAATTATTTTATGATTTTTTGTTTCTTGTTATTGATTATTGAAACATTATAATAGAACGGATGGGTAGTTATGTGATGGTTGGATAGCCTAGTTCCACGATAGGCGCCATCATGACCTGTTAGGATTTGGGGTCGTGAAAAGTTGGTATTAGAGCTCTAGGTTACATAGGACTCAACGGTCATGAGCAGGTTCAGTAGAGTCTTGCGGATCGGTACGGAGACGTCTGTACTTATCTTCGAGAGGCTGCAGAACTCTTAGGAAACATCTATATCTTTCTGAACTCTTTCGTGCCAATCTATTGATTCTTGAAATCTAAACTTATGTTGTTTCATTCTCTCACAGATGGTGAGGACACGCAATACAGATTAGGGTGACCAAGCACCAGCCAGACCCACCAGAGGTCGGGGCCGTGGTAGATCTGTGGGACCTACCCGTGCAGCAGCCGGGACAGTGCCACAGGATCCCTCTATCGTTCAGGATCAGGTTCCCTTAGATGTTGCTCCAGCGGGACAGGCTCAGGCACCTGCTGTGCCTATTGTTATTCCTGGTCTTCAGGAGACCCTGGCTCAGATATTGACAGTGTCTTCCAATTTAGCTCAGGCAGTGGCTATGACCACTAATGCCAATGCAGCTCAGGCCGGGGGAGGCAATCAGACTCCAGCTGCCCGGGCACCTGAGCCAGTTGTACGAGGTATTCAAGTGCCGGGAGCAGCCCCAGATCAGCCAGTTGCTCCAATTTAGGGCTATGTGGTCCCTGCTATGCCTGAGGATGAGCAGCGTAGGTTGGAGAGGTTCAGCAGACTTCAGCCTCCGACTTTCAGCGGTACAGAGAGCGAGGATGACCAAGGGTTTCTAGATAAGTTCCAGAGGATACTACATACTGCGGGTATTTTGGAGACCAGTGGGGTCTCATTTGCTACATTTCAGTTTGCGGGTGCTGCTTTTACTTGGTGGGAATCATTCGAGAGGCGTAGGCCGGTTGGTTCAGCACCGCTCACCTGACAGCAGTTCTCAGAGAGGAGCAGCACAGGCAGTTTGAGCAGCTGTGCCAGGGAGAGTTGTCAGTTACTCAGTACGAGATGAGGTTTTCTGAGTTGGCCAGACATGCTTCGGAGTTAGTCCCCGCTGACAGGGAGCATATCAAGAGATTTGTGGATGGTCTCACATATCAGCTTTGGATTTTGATGACCAGAGAGAGGGTTGTCTGGAGCCACGTTTGAGCAGGTTGTT
The DNA here is from genome assembly GCA_005239525.1 of Nicotiana knightiana. Lineage (NCBI taxonomy): Eukaryota > Viridiplantae > Streptophyta > Magnoliopsida > Solanales > Solanaceae > Nicotiana > Nicotiana knightiana. The sequence goes on from ML422661.1 coordinate 75,062, forward strand.
GATATAGCTCGGTACATTGAGTCGGTTCGCAGGCAAGAGCGTGAGGAGAGGGAGGCTAAGAGGCCTCGGGAATCAGGTAATTTCAGTGGTGCCCCTCCTAGAGGGCAATTCTAGTCTAGCAGAGGTCGTCCATTTAGACCTCCACAGCCAGCTCGCCCAACTTACAGTGGCGTATTGTCGGGGCAGGGTCCTCGCAATTTTCATCAGAGACGTTCATCTTTTAGTGTCCTTCCAGCTCAGAGCTCCACCCGAGTATCATCTTATCAGGGTTCTTCTATGTGAGGTTCGTCTGGTGGTTATCATGGTGGCAGAGGTTCTCATCATTTTTCATCTCCAGCTCCAGGTAGTTGTTATGAGTGTGGAGAGTTCGGACATGAGTGGATGTTGTGTCCTCGTCGTCCTAGTAGTTCATCTCAGCATAGGGTTCAGCCCTCGGCTTCAGCCCCAGTCACTTCACCTCCTACCCAGGCAGCTAGGGGTGGTGGTCAGGAATCTAGAGGCCGTCCTAGAGGGGGGGGGGGTCAAGCAGGTGGAGGCCAGCCACGTATTTATGCACTTCCGGTTAGGCTTGATGCGATGGCATCCGATGCGGTGATTACAGGTACCATTTCAGTTTGTCACACTGATGCTTTGGCTTTATTTGACCCTGGTTCCACGTACGCGTATGTTTCATCTTATTTTGCCCACTTCCTGAATATGCCCTGTGAGTCTTTATTTACGTCTATTCATATTTTGACTCCGGTGGGTGATACTATTATAGTGGACCGTGTGTATCGGTCTTGTCTTATATCTATTGGGGGTCTGGAGACCCGAGTGGACTTGATGTTACTCAATATGGTTGATTTTGATATAATTCTGGGCATGGATTGGTTATCACCATGTCATGTTATCCTTGATTGTCACGCTAAGACCGTGACCCTAGCTATGCCTGGAATTCCGAGAGTTGAGTGGAGAGAGTCTATAGAGCATGTGCCTAGCAGAGTGATTTCTTATTTAAAGGCTCAGCATATGGTTGAGAAATGGTGTGAGTCCTATCTTGCTTTTGTGAGGGATGTTAGTAGTGAGACTCCATCTGTTGATTTTGTTCCTGTAGTCCGTGATTTTCCGGACGTATTCCCTGCAGACCTGCCAGGCATGCCACCTAACAGGGATATTGATTTTGGTATTGACTTGGTGCCCAACACTCAGCCTATTTCTATTCCACCTTACCGTATTGCAGCAGCAGAGTTGAAAGAATTGAAGGAGCAGCTGGGTTCATCCGACCTAGTGTGTCGCCTTGGGGTGTGCCAGTGTTGTTTGTGAAAAAGAAGGATGGCTCCATGTGTATGTGCATTGATTACAGACAGCTCAATAAGGTTACGGTGAAGAACAGGTATCCTTTACCTCATATTGATGACTTATTCGATCAGCTTCAGGGAGCTAAGGTGTTCTCCAAGATTGACTTAAGGTCTGGGTATCATTAGCTGAAGATTCGGGATTCTGACATTCCGAAGACTGCTTTCAGGACCAGATACGGTCATTACGAGTTTATGGTTATGTCATTTGGGCTGACCAATGCCCCATCCGCATTCATGCAATTGATGAACAGCGTGTTTCAGCCTTACCTTGACTCATTCGTCATTGTATTCATTGACGACATCTTGGTTTATTCTCGTAGTCAAGAAGAGCATGCTCAGCACTTGAGGGTTGTGCTACAGAGATTGAGGGAGGAGAAGCTTTATGCAAAATTCTCCAAGTGTGAGTTTTGGATTGGTTCAGTAGCCTTCTTGGGGCACGTGGTGTCTAGTGAGGGTATTCAGGTTGATCCGAAGAAGATCAAGGCAGTGCAGAGTTGGCTCAGACCGTCCTCAGCTATAGATATTCGGAGTTTCCTTGGTTTAGCGGGATATTACCGTCATTTTGTGGAGGGATTCTCATATATTTCTTCACCTTTGACTAGATTGACCTAGAAGGGTGCTCCATTCAGATGGTCTGACGAGTGTGAGGAGAGATTTCAAAAGCTCAACCACAGCTTCGGTTTTGGTGTTGCCTACTTGTTCGGGTTCTTACAAAGTCTATTGTGATTCTTCTAGAGTTGGTTTGGGAGCGGTGTTGATGCAGGACGGTAGGGTGATTTCCTACACGTTGAGATAGTTGAAGGTGAACGAGAAGAATTACCGAGTACACGATCTTGAGTTGGCTGCCATTGTTCATGCCTTAAAGATTTGGCGGCATTACTTGTATGGGGTACACTGTGAGATTTTCACTGATCATCGTAGCTTACAGTATCTGTTAAGGCAGAAGGACTTGAATTTGCGTCAGAGGAGATGGTTAGAGCTTCTCAAGGATTATGATCTTACTATTTTGTATCACCCGGGGAAGGCCAATGTGGTGGCCGATGCCTTGAGTCGTAGAGCCGAGAGTTTGGGGAGTCTAGCTTACCTTTCAGCAACAGAGCAACCGTTAGCACTTGATGTTCAGGCTTTAGCGGGTCAGTTGGTGAGATTGGATTTGTCAGACCCTCCACGGGTGGTAGCTAGCATGGCTTCCCGGTCTTCTTTATTTGATCAGATTAAGGCACGACAGTATTATGACCGCCACTTGTTAGTTCTTCAGGATAAAGTTCGTCGGGGTGATGCCCGGGATGTGACTATTGGTGATGACGGAGTTATGAGGATGCAGGGCCGTATTTGCGTGCCCAATATGGATTGTATTTGAGAGTTGATATTAGCAGAGGCTCACAGTTCACAGTATTCTATTCATCCGGGTGCCGCGAAGATGTACCAGGATCTGAGACAACAGTATTGGTGGAGGCAGATGAAGAGAGATATTGTTGAGTATGTAGCAGGGTGTCTCAACTGCCAGCAGTTCAAGTATGAGCACCAGAGACTAGGTGGATTACTTCAGAGGTTAGATATTCCGAAGTGGAAGTGGGAACGGATTACTATGGACTTTGTAGTTGGGCTTCCACGGACTTCGAAGGGTTTTGATGCGATTTGGGTCATTGTGGATAGATTGAACAAGTCCGCGCATTTCATTCCTGTCAGTACTACTTATACATCAGAGAAATTGGCTAGTATTTACATTAAGGAGATTGTCCGATTGCATGGAGTTCCAGTTTCTATTATTTTTGACAGAGGTACTCAGTTCACATCTCAGTTTTGGAGGGCCGTGCAGAGAGGCATAGGTACTGATGTAGAGTTGAGCACTGCATTTCACCCGCAGACCGACGGGCAGTCAGAGCGGACTATTCAGATTTTGGAGGACATGCTACGGGCTTGTGTGATTGATTTTGGTGGTTCATGGGATCAGTTTCTGCCACTAGCGGAGTTTGCATATAATAACAGCTACCAGTCCAGTATTCAGATGGCNTCAGAAGGTTCGGTATGTGTCATTTATGGAAGGTGACAAGGTATTGCTGAAGGTATCACCCCTGAAGGGTGTTATGAGGTTCAAAAAGAGAGGAAAGCTAAGTCCACGGTTTATTGATACTTTTGAGGTGCTTCAGAAGGTGGGAGAGGTGGCTTACAGACTTGCCTTGCCACCCAGTCTATCGAGTGTTCATCCGGTATTTCATGTGTTGATGCTCAGAAAATATGTTGGTGACCCGTCTCATGTGTTAGACTTCAACACAGTTCAACTCGCGGGTAATATGTCATATGAGGTTGAGCCAGTAGCTATTTTAGCTCGCGAGGTCAGAAAGTTGAGGTCTAAGGATATAGCATCAATGAAGGTGTAGTGGAGAGGTTAGCCAATGGAGGAGGCTAATTGGGAGACCGAGCGGGAGATACAGAGAAAATATCCCCACTTGTTTGAGACTCCAGGTATGTTTCTAGACTTGTTCGAGGACGAACGTTTGTTTAAGAGAGGGAGAATGTAAAGACCCGGTCCGTCGTTACGTAGAACCTGCATTATAATTGTTTTTATTGACTTGTCATAGATTGATATTTCTATATTTGATGTATTATAGTTGGTAGGCTTGAATCGAATAGTTGTAGTGAAGAGTTCAGTCATTTAGCCTTTAAAAATAGCCTTAAAATGGGAAAAGTCAACTAAGAGTTGACTTATTGGTAAACGACCTCGGAATGCGGATTTTATGGCTCGGATAGCTTCGTTAGGCGATTTGGGACTTAGGAGTATGTTCAGAATAATTTTGTGATGTCCGGTGTAGAATTAGGCTTAAATTGGCGAAAGTTAGTTTTTGGTGATTTTCCGTCAGCAGTGAAAAATAGGCTATCGGGGTCGGAATAGAATTATGATAGTTGGAACAGGTTCTTAATGTCATTTTGGAGGTGTCTGCAAAATTTTAGGTCAATCGGAGTTGTTTTGGATAGTTTCGACATCATTGGTGAATTCTAGAAATATCAAAGTTGTTAGGCTTGAATTCGATGTAAATTTGGTGTTTTGATGTTAGTTTTGGTGTTTGGAGAGTGCAACTAAGCTTTAATGATGTTATGGGATATGTTGATAAGTTTGGTTGGGGTCCCGAGGGGCTCGGGATTGATTTCGGGTGGTTAACGGACTCATTTAAACTTAAAAACGCTGCTGGTTTTCTGGTTTTTGCACACAACAATTTTATTCACTGCAATCGCAGGGGAAGTGATGCGATCGTGGTGAGTTATTTTGGGCAGGCACAATTTGCTCTGTGCGATCGCGGGGGAGAAGGTGCGATCGCAGAGTAGGGGGAGCCCAAGCAGTGAGATCGCGTAGGGCTTAGTGTGATCCCATAGAGTTGGGAAAGTGAGAAGCACTGTGTGATTGCGTGCCTTGAGCTGCGATCGCGGAGATCAAAGTTAGAAGCACTGTGCGATCGCATGCCATTGACCGCGATTGCGGAGAACAAATAACTGGGCATATATATATTAAACCTTCCGCGACCCTAACACATTTTTACACCATTGTTGTACGGACAGAGAGCTTTGGGGGCGATTTTTGAAGAGGGAAATTAGTGTTCTTAATAGAGGTAAGTGTTTTGATCATTAAAACTCGTTTATGGGTGATTATAGAACATAATCTCAGTACTAATTCATGAAAATCAGTAGAATAAGATGGGTTTAGGGCTTGAGATTTTGAGACCTTTAGGGATTGATTTGAGGGGTCAAACGAACTCCGATTTTAGTGTTCTTTATATGTACGGACTCGTGAGAGGATGAAGAACAGTTTTGTATAAAAATTTCTGAGTTTGGGGACGCGGACCCGGGGGTCGGGTTTTGACCAAATTCGGGTTTTTGAGATAAATTTGATATTTTTCGATTGGAATTTATTCCTTAAGCATGAATTGATGATAAAAATCTGAACTTGATAGATTTGGATTCCGGGCTAGTTTTGAGGTAAGTAATGTCTTTAAATCCTATCCTGAGGGTATGAAATCCCGGACTATGCATCCTTTCACGGATTTTGGAATGCAAAGATTGGAAATTTAGAAATATATTCCTTTATAGGAAACTATTGAGTTGCGAACTTGATTTTAAAGCCTATGGTTAATAGTATTGATATACTTTGTTATAATTTGGGCTGCAAGCCATGTTTGGGCCTAGTGCCGATCTGTTTACCCCTTGGGGGGTTTATTTTACTATTTTCCTCACTTGATATGTTATTCTTTTCACTCAGTCTTTTCTTGATAAATTTTTTGACACTCAGAGTATTTTGATATTATTTCTTTAAAATGAAACACTGTTTTGGGTCGAGAACAGGGTATAATGATGGACCGAGTGGCATGTTGAGAGTGTCTGACTGAGTGAGGCTACGGGCCAATATTATGAGGATGTTATGATACGAGAGAGGCCAATGGACAATATTGTGAGTGATTTATGCCATGATGTGGCTGGCCGAGTCCCAATACTATGAGTGATTTATGCCATGATGTGGCTTGTTATAGCGCTTGGGCTGTAGGAGCCCCTCCGGAGTCTGTACACCCCCAGTGAGCGCAGGTACCTACTGAGTGTGAGTGATGCCCGCGGGGCTAATACTGAGTGACTGTAAGGTTGCCCATTGGGCTGATATTGAGTGACTGTGAGGTTGCCCGCTGGATTGATACTGAGTGATGGTGAGGTGTTGAGGGAAATTGTTATGAGAAATGATTATGGCCCGAAGGGCAGATTTATGATGATTTTACTGAGTTTTTGATTGTGATTCACTTCGTTTTTCAAGCTGATTTTACTAAGATATATTGAAATTATACTCGTTTCAAAGGATTTCTGGAAATTGGTTTTCGAACTTATGTATTTGATGAATACTTTATGGTGACATGGTGTTTTACTGTTTTACTGTTTTTGGGAATTGGTGTATCTGTGCTGTGCGTTTCGTATTTCTCAGACTGTGATTTATTTTCATTACTACTGAGTTGGCGTACTCATCATTACTCCCTGCACCCCTGTGTGCAGATCCAGGTACTGGTTCGGAGCAGTAGCTGTCTTCGTTCGTGTTCAGTAGCTTATGGGATTTCGAGGTAGCTGTTCAGCGTTCGCAACTTCTTCATTTCCCTTCCTCATATAGTATTAGCATTTGATTCATAGACATTTATTATGACATTACCAGAGTTAGTTTATTTTCTTAGATGCTCATGATCATTGGCTCCAGTCTTGGGAGAGTTGGTTAGAATGTTAGATTATTATGGGAGCATATAGACTTAAAGAAATTATTTTATACTTTGTTGTTGCTTGTTATTGATTATTGAAACATTATAATAGAACGGATGGGTAGTTATGTGATGGTTGGCTAACCTAGTTCCACGATAGGCTCCATCACGACCTGTTAGGATTTGGTGTCGTGACAAGTTGGTATGAGAGCTCTAGGTTACATAGGACTCAATGGTCATGAGCACGTTCAGTAGAGTCTTGCGGATCGGTACGGAGACGTCTGTACTTATCTTCGAGAGGCTACAGAACTCTTAGGAAACATCTATATCTTTCTGAACTCTTTCGTGCCAATCTATTGATTCTTGAAATCTAAACTTATGTTGTTTCATTCTCTCACAGATGGTGAGGACAAGCAATACAGATAAGATGGTGAGGACATGCAATAAAAAAATGAGGACGGTTGGAATGTTCTATGATATGTTACAGTATGCAGGAGAATATTGAATGAGAGAGATAAATAGACTCCGGGTTGAAGAAAAGATTATCAGAAGGGTATGAGACGGGTTGCAGGATTTGGGCAGCATAGTCTCGTGCATCATGGTCACTCGGGATGAGTGAGGGTTGAGTTTGCTACGGGTTGAAGGAAGTTGTTATTATTCCTGAGGCAATTGATGATGGTTAAAAGAAGATAGATTGATTAGCCATGGTTGAAATGGCAGATTTACGGCAGTGATCGGTTCCTTTGATGTGATTAAGTTATGCATATGGTTTGTGTCGGTGTGTTCAGGGCTTGTCGGCCGTCGTAATGGATTTCATGTGGGAACATTTGAGTGCTATGTCCTGTCATGTGTAGGAGGATCCCGGAAGGGTTATGGTGGTATAGGCTACTACTTAAGGATTTGCATGATTGGGTCAAAATGGGTCGAGGCCGTCACATTCAAAGCTGTCAATAAGAAAGTGGTGGTGGATTTCGTGCATGCTAATATCATCTGTCGTTTTGGTATCCCAAAAACTATCATTACCGACAATGCCGCAAATCTAAACAGTAACTTGATGAGGGAGGTATGTGAACAGTTCCAGATAACACACCGCAACTCGACCCCTTACCGGCCCAAAGCCAATGGCGCCGTTGAAGCAGCAAACAAAAACATCAAGAAAATTCTCAGGAAAATGATTCAAACATCCAAGCAATGGAATGAAAAGCTGCATTTTGCATTGTTGGGATATCGCACGACCGTGCGCACATCGGTTGGAGATACCCCTTACCTATTGGTTTACGGTAATGAAGCCGTAATACCCGCAGAAGTCGAAATTCCTTCCCTTCGGATTATTGTCGAAGCATAAATTGAGGACAATGAGTGGGTCAATACCCGACTGGAGCAATTAAATTTGACTGATGAGAAAAGAATGGCCGCAGTGTGCCACGAACAATTATACCAGCAAAGAATGGCCCGTGCTTACAACCAGAAAGTGCGACCTAGGAACTTCGAAGTAGGGCAACTTGTTTTAAGACGTATCCTCCCGCACCACGAAGAAGCGAAAGGAAAATTCGCCTCAAACTGGAAAGGTCCATACATCATAAGGAAATTGCTACCGAAAGGCGCGTTATACTTGGGGGACATCGAAGAAAATAACTCTGAAACGGCCGTCGATGCAGATGCCGTCAAAAGGTACTATGTTTGATCCTCTATATATTTTCAAATGTTCTCTGGTTGGGATGATGAAGGCTTTCATTCTCGCTACCCAAACACCATTAACCCTTTTGCAAACCCTTTGAGCCAGTTACTCTTCTTTGATTATCCTCTTGGGAACCCGAAAGTGTTATTGGAAAACAAAAAAAGAGATGTTGAAAAAAGAAACAAAAAAAATGATGAAATAGAAAAAAAAAAAAAAGAAGAAATTTCCTGAACTACGTTCGACTTGATTCCGAAAGGATACGTAGGCAGCCTCTCCCTGGGGTTCAGTCACACCAAAATAAAAATCCACATTTCCCCAAGAGTTTAAGCTGGGGCAAGTGTTAAGATTCGGCNTTCGCCGAAGAGGTTCCAAAGTTGTAATTCAATACAAATTCTTCTCACCAAAACCCTGTTCAAGTCCTTCCGATCAATTGGTAAACATGCTTAAAGTTGGAGGATACAATGTCAAATCTGGTGCAAGCAAATGAGAGAAAAAAAATGAGAGAGTATTATCGGTGAAAATCCACACGGGCACCGTGAGGCGACGGTAAGCAGAGAAATTAAAAATGAGAGAGTCTTGTTAGTGAAAACTCACAAAGAGCACTACAAGGTGATGGTGAGAAGAGAAATGAGAGAGGTTAGTTGGTGAAAACCCGCAAAGGGCGTCACTGATCGAAAAGGATAATGGGTCACTGACATGGACACAGTCCGGGGCAAGGTTTCTCAATCTCGAGGTAATAGTTGTGATGAATTTCTGAGAGTCAGACGGTTTACACGAATCAGGCATCCAGTCCAAAGGGCATGTCATGTTCATTGAAGTCCGCATGCACTCCAGATAAGTCCTTCTTTCCTTTCCCCGAAAGGGATACCTCTTGTTTAAATTCGTCGTCCATTCTGTCATTTATTTTTATTTTTGAATCCCTTTCGGTCTAACTCTGTCCTGAAACTAAGGCAAAGAAAAGATGGGAAGAATGATTTACAGGGCTCTCATTTGATGCGGGTCAATATGCAAAAGGAACCCAACCTCGTCAAGGGCATCGAGTCGATCCCGACTGGCCATAATGGCCGATGATACAAACTCAAAACCTTGAAAGGAGAAAATCAAATTGAAGTGCCTATAAAGGAGAATGAAGTTGAAAGGTTGAACCCCGTGTGGCTAACCATCTTGGAAAGGTTTGAAAAGCCGAAGTATTCCAATTGACCTAAAGTTACAGTTGGAAGAAAAGTCAGAAGTGAAAGGCCAATAAAGGCGAAATAAAGTTGGAAAGCTTAAGTCCCACACGACTAACCGCCACAGTAGAATTTGAGGGGGCCAAAACTCCCCCTCGATACTCTGGAAATCCAAAAGAAAAGCAAATGAAAAGCCTACAAAGGTAAAAATAAAATGTAGGGTCCCACGTGACCGATCGCCATGGTAAAATCTAGGAAGCCAAGGTCCTCGGGATTAGAGATGAAACCCAATTCCCAGCAAGCAAGAAATCAAGTGATTGGGATCTTCATCGAAAGAACTGAGATCAAACAGTTGAAAATCAAGGCCGAAAAACCAACCACCGTTCCAAACTAACAAATTGTTCTTTGTTTGAAAATAGGAAACGGGTGCAAAAGTGACCATGCAAAAGCAGGTGCAATCAAAAGGAATGGCGTGAAAGCTAGAAGGAGCTTTGCAGCATTGACTCCAAAGAAAGGGAAGTTTCCTCAAANGGTTAATTTTCTTTTCCTGACACAGGGTATACACTCCCGTAGTCGATAGCCAGTCAAGGGTATACACTCCCTGGTTGATGTTTTCTTTTCCAATAAAGGGTATACACTCCCTGGTAGATGCTTTCTTTTCCAATCAATGGTATACACTCCCTGGTTGATGTTTTCTTTTCCAATCAAGGGTATACACTCCCTGGTTGATGCTTTCTTTTCCAATCAAGGGTATACACTCTCTGGTTGATGCTTCTTTTCCAATCAAGGGTATACACTTCCTAGTTGATGCTTTCTTTTCCAATCAAGGGTATACACTCCATGGTTGATGCTTTATTTTCCAATCAAGTGTATACACTCCCTGGTTAATTTTCTTTTCCCGACGCAGGGTATACACTCCCGCAGTCGATGCCAATCAAGGGTATACACTCCCTGGTTGATGTTTTCTTTTCCAATCAAGGGTATACACTCCCTGGTTGATGTTTTCTTTTCCAACCAAGGGTATACACTCCCTGGTTGATGCTTTCTTTTCCAATCAAGGATATACACTCCCTGTTTGATGTTTTCTTTTCCAATCAAGGGTATACACTCCCTGGTTGATGATTTCTCTTCCAATCAAGGGTATACACTCCCTGGTTGATGTTTTCTTTTCCAATCAAGGGTATACACTCCCTGGTTGATGCTTTTTTTTCCAATCAAGGTTATACACTCCCTGGTTGATGTTTTCTTTTCCAATCAAAGGTATACACTCCCTGGTTGATTTCTTTTCTAATCAAGGGTATACACTCCCTGGTTGATGCTTTCTCTTCCAATCAAGGGTATACACTCCCTGGTTGATGCTTCCTTTTCTAATCAAGGGTATTCACTCCCTGGTTGATTTTCTTTTCCCGACGCAGGGTATACACTCCCGTAGTCGATGCCAATCAAGGGTATACACTCCCTGGTTGATGTTTTCTTTTCCAATCAAGGGTATACACTCCCTGGTTGATGTTTTCTTTTCCAATCAAGGGTATACACTCCCTGGTTGATTTCTTTTCCAACATAGGGTACACAATCCCTAGCTGATTTCATTTTGCAACATAAGGCTCCCAACCCCTAGTTGATCCCTCTTTGAGATATAGGGTATCCACTCCCTAGTCTACAGTAACTCCGGATGCACCAGTCCCGAATTTTCATTGCTTTTAATAACGAAGTAGCATAGAGTTCGTTAAAATAACTCATGAAATCTTTCTAGTGAAAACTGGGGCAGAAATTTCGTTCGTTTGTTTTGATTTTTGTGCAGATTACGTTTTTAGGACATTGGAACTCGAGAAGACCAAAAGAAGAAGTTTCAATCCAAAATAACAAAACAAAAAGAAGAAAGAGAAGATTAAATCCAAAAGTGCACAAACGGGGAAGATGTGGACTATTCAGGACGAGATTGAAGTCATCTGTCCAGTATATCCTGCTTTGAGGAATGACAAGACAAAACCAGCACCTGCGACTAACATGCATCAGGATCCAGGTCAGAGTCAGCAAAAGATCAAGACTCAAGACCAAGTCTTAGATAGGAATCTTGGAACTAGCAGCTGATAGGTTTAGTTATTCTTTCGTTTTGTTGATTTGGTGTAATAAGGAGATCAACAACAGTAACAACAGCAACCGCAGTGAAACCACAGTTACCTGGTAGTCCAAGCTACCAAAACTTCCAGAACTACACCGACCTGATTCCTTTATAGCCAAGGATATGTAGGCAACCTTCGAAGCAGGCTTCGATCAAACTTTTCAAAAACGCTTCACATGGAGTATTTGAACGGGTAAAAGTTGCTCGTAACTGCTCACTTTATCTTTGCCCGAAAACCCTTCGTGTTTCCGAACAAAGAGGGGCAGCTGTGAGCACGTGATTTTTCACCCACCATACACTCCTACAGAATTCAACAAAATAAATTAAATTTATAAATGTTGTTGAATTTTAGTGTTATTTGTTAATTGTTTTTGCATTGCATAATCATAGTTCATTTTTAAAAAAAATTAGTAAATGCATTATCATCAAGGGGTTACAAAATTATTATTGATAATTAATTGAATTGATTAAGAAAAAATATGATCATTTGACATAAGGTAGATTTAATGGTTAACCTCTTAAGTCACGTGTGAAAATTTATTCTTTAAATGGACTAAACTGATTGTCTTAAATTAAAACTATAATTAATACCTAATAATGAAATTAACCTAAACCTAGGTAACTAGTGAGTATGGTTGGAAACCAAATCTAGGAACCTAATCAACTAACCTTTAATTAACTAACTTAAACCTAGTTAAGAATACCTATTAGTCTTAATTAACTAAAGGGCATAACTAGGATTAATTAACTAAAATAAATCATTTAACCTAGGCTTAATAATTATTAAGCTTTTGATTTTAGGTAATTGAGTTAATTAATTAAACTAAATCAGTTAGCTTAGGTTAAGGAATTAAATTGATTGATTTACATTAAGCTAAACCTAGTTGAATAATATGAACTTAATCGATTAACCTTTAACTAATTAACTTAACCCTAGTTAAGAATAACTCGTAGTTAACTAAAGAACATAACTAAGGTTAACTAACCAAATTTTAAATAATAACCCAAGTGAGCTTAACCTGGATTACCTAATGGTAAATTTAGGAACTCTAAGGGTTACATTAGGTAACTCAGTTTAGTAAATTAGTTTTTAAGGGTAAAAGGGTTTTTTAATGGGTAGGAACGTTCTAGAATAGGGGCAGCTGTCCCAAAGATAAGGGTGACAGCTGCCCTATGCACTATTTTGTACTATTTTCAGCTCTTGAATGAGGAATATGCAAAAGCATATCCCATCCTTGAGCTCCCTATAAAGAGACTCTCTTTTTACATTTTCTGGACCTTTTTTTGGACCAAAAAAAACTTCTTTTTATAGACTGAAATTTTTACACTGAAGAAGCACTATCTCATATTCTGAAATTTCTTTTTCTGAAGATTGAACTTACTATCTTTGCTCACTAAAAATCATTTCCAAACTTATGAAAATGGCTCTTGTTTGTTTGGTGATCTAATTCTTAAAGATTTTTTGCATACACTCTCAAACTCTGGGGCTGATTTTTCTATTGATTCTACTGATTTTTTCTGGTTAATCTTTTGGTTGCTGCTGATCTTCCCTCTTTATTTGCTGTATTGCTGTTACCTGACCTTTATTTGGTCAGGACTTTTGGGCTGATTTTCTTTTCAAACGGTATGTAATTGTTGATATTATTGAAAGGCTCAAAAATGTGAATTTCATCTTCCTCTTTGCTTGAATTTGTCTCCTTCTATAACTGAATTTTTGTTATTTTTTTCTCTCTCTCTAATCTGGTATGAAATCTGGAAGTAGGACTGATTAATATGTTGATAATACATCTGAATATGCATGTCTATATTCCTGAAATCAGAATGTATTTTGTAGTAGATTTCATCTTTGTGTTTGTTTCTTAGTCTATTAGTAAAGTAAATTGCATTAAGGTAGATGAATTTGACCTTTAAATTGTCAAATAGTGCACAAAAAAGTAGTATAGATAGCTGAAATTCACCCTCAAAAGGATGCAAAGTATGTAGTTAAGAGGGCATTAGAGTTGAGGAATATGAACCTCTGAATGGTTAGGTTCATCCTCTAAAATGCCTAAATAAGCAAGTCTCTATATGGTTTGGAATTATGTTACGTTAGCACCAGGGTAGATGAATCTGACTTCCTAATAGTCAAATTCACCCCATGGTAGTGCATAAATAGTAGTTTAGCTTGTTGAAATTATCCTTCAAAGGATATAAGTGTGTAATTTGGAGGAGCCTTAAGGAAGCGAATCCGAAATCGCAAAATAGCCGGATTCACTCCTCAAAGTGCCAAGAGTGTTCAAAAGATTTGACTAAATGTTAGCTTGAATGAGGATGACTATCAATAGTCTCAACGAAATAGCCTTAGTGGATTTGAATCTGACTCCTCTCCATGGTCAGATTCATCCCAAATGAATAAAGAACTATGTTCAGTAGTGTTTGAAACCGTATCAAGGGTAAAGCGAATCTGACCTTTTCATGGTCAAAATTCCTTCCATAATGATACATAAAATCCTTTGGTTGGAGGTTTTACAGGTGCTGCTATTAAGATTAACCAAAGATATGTCTAGCTAAAGTTGTAATTTCGAGATCTTATTTAGCTCATGAGTAGTTGTTTTCTTCTTAGAACTGTATTAGACGTATTAGTATTAAACAACGCTAAAAAATATGAATATGATCCAATGGTCAGGTTTATCCCAATTAAAAGTGCTCAAATGTTTATAAGTGATTGTCTAGTTTCAAAATAGTATCCAGAGAACTGGACCTGACCCTTCCCTAATGGGCAGATCCATTCTCTACTGATGCATAAGAGCTCAATCTTGTTCGAGGCTCAATGGTAACTGCAGGTCCACATAGAGGCAACCATTAGCTTCTAATTAATTAATTCTTAGTATTCTGTTAGAAAATCTCTTTCATAGTACAAGTGATGTAACAGTAAGTTTATTAGACCATGTACACATTTATTTCGGTGGTGTAATAAATTGGACTGGACATTATGATTTTAATCCTCAAGTTGTCATTTCTTCTTAATAACGTGACAACATAGGAAGTTAATTATATTTTTCTGTAACTATAAACATTCATGTCTTGTTTTTCTGTTATCTTAAAATATCCACGTAATACAACATCTAATTATCAATACTTGATTGGAATTTGAAAACCCCTTCTCATTCTGCGTTTCAATTTGTGTAACTTATCTCAAACCTGTGGATTTTCTTTATACGTGAATATTACGTTTCAAAACAGCATTGTCTAGGGGTTAAAAGGATAGCAATTATCCAAATCTGATTCTGATTTTTTTAAAGTTGTTGAGTAGTTATTCCTGCTAGTATCCTTGATTAGTCATGCTTGGCTAAATTGTCTAAACTACCTGTCCTACGAACTAGCCACAATTAGGGTTGGTCAAAAGAGTTGAAACAATTTGGGGCTAAAATATGGCCATAGCCCGAAATATGCTATCTTTAAATTAATGAAATTCACTTTTAGGTAATCCTTAGGTAGAATGAGTACCTTTACTTTGAAACTTGACAAAAATTGATCATTACCCCAGAATTACAATAAACTACACTCAGGAGTGGCAACTCATGCCCCCGACCCTTAACTCTAAATAACTAATAAAAATACACATAGAAATCACGGGTTTCATGTGACGTTTTTTCCATGTGCTAAAAAATAACAAGTGTACGCCATCGTAAGTTGTCCAAGATAAATCCATAAACGTCCTAATCGATCTTAAAACTAAAACACACTTTCAAAAATAGAAAACTCGAATATCGCCACAAATGGGCATTATAAAACCGTCACGACCATAGTCTTGACTACGTAATCTACACGCGGGTGCGACAACTCATGTCCCCGTCTTCAACTTCAAACTATAATAAAAATCACATGTTGTAATTGCGGGTGCATTTCATGTGGCGTAGTTATAATATGTCCCAAAAATAAATAAGTGCACGACATCGTGACTTATTTCATGATAAATCCATAAATATTAAAAGCGGTTTAAAAAGTGAAAAAAGGCTAAATGCACAATAGGCTAAAATACGTAAAATAATTAGATAATATAGGCCAAATATTAATAGTAAGCGACCGTGCTAGAACCACAAAACTCGGGAATGACTAACACCTTCTCCCGGGTTAACAGAATTCCTTACTCGAATTTATGGTCGCAGACAAATTAAAACAGAGTCAAAATTTCCTCGGTTTGGGATTTTAAAATAAAACGGTGTCCCGGAGCATCGTCAAAAATCCGGGTGGCGACTCTGAAAACTAAAATAAATCCCAAATCCGAATACTGTCACTTAAAGTGGAAAAACTCCCTTATTACCCTTCATTAATATGGGGGGTGGGTGGTGGAAAAAGGAGGTGTGACAATGTTGTGAGTGATATCGTTTGTACTTTTGACTTCCTTGCCGGGATATTGTGGTTTCTATTACTGGTTATGCTGTTAATGATATTGTTTGTATTGTTTACTCCCTTGCTGGGATGTGGTGATTTATGGGTCATATTGTTAATTTTTCCTTGCCAACTGTTGTTCTTGATATTGTTTGGGTGAGGAAGAGTGTAAAGCACGAAGGATAATGCCGTGCCATGTTCATGATATTTAGCACGAGGGAACATTCCGTGCCATGTTTATGATATTTAGCACGAGGGGACATTCCGTGCCATGTTTATGTTATTTAGCACGAGGGGACATTCCGTGTCATGTTATGTTATGTTAGCATGAGGGGACATTCCGTGCCATGTTATGTTATGTTAGCACGAGGGGACATTCCGTGCCATGTTATGTTATGTTAGCACGAAGGGACATTCCGTGCCGTATTTATGCATTATTATTTTCGTCATTCTTGTTTGCCATTTACTGTATTTATTAGCAAGATTTGATATTCCTCCTGTAATGCATGGAAATTTCTGAGTGACGGACTGAGTCCCGGTGGATAAATCTTGAGGAGATTTTTATCAAGGGATTTTATTGAAAAGTATTATTGAAAAAGCAATGGTTTTGAAATGATTATATTTGAATGACTTTTACATCGAAGGTATATTTGAAAAGCACTAGTTTTGCCTAAAATGATATTTGGAAGTCATTTATTGGGAAAGCCTCTTTGGAAAGCTTCGTAGTTTGAAAGAAACTATGTTTTACGTAATTCTCTCTATTAATTATACTTATATCTACTTTTGGAGAAAGTATGTTTTCAAAGTAAACTCTTCCATACTAAAATGATTTTATTTGCAAAAGTTTTTCATATGAACTGCTGTTTAAAGATTTCTACCAGTTATGGATTTTAATGGCTAAGGCCCGATGTGAACAAACCGACATGGAGTTGAGTTATTCAATGTCCTCTATTGTATTGTGTTTCCTTTCGATTCAGCTTGTTTTACCGTCCATCTTTCTGTGTATTTTTGTGCTGTTTCGTGATTGATTTCTGTAATTTCCTTCCGCTTTATATTGTCATTGTGGTGGATTATCCTGAGAAGTCTTAGATAGATGTAACAGTCGGTCATTTCTATATTCATGTTATTTATTTTGTAGACCAGTGGTGTCTTGACTAGTCCTCGTCACTACTCCACGGAGGTTAGTCTTGATACTTACTGGGCACCGCTGTGGTGTACTCATACTACACTTCTGCACATTTTTGTGTGCAGATCCAGGTATATATTGTAGTAGCTGTGTGGATGATTGCTGAGGAGACTCAAGGTAACCTGCTGCTGCGTTCACATGCGTCAGAGTCACCTTCTTGTATTTATTATTCATACACTGTTGTATCTACTTCCAAACAATTGTACTTAGAAGTTGTAGAAGATTCGTAGAGCTTATGACTTGTACTACCGGTTTTGGGAAAGTTTGTACATTCTGTTGAGATTTTATATCGAGACTGCTGGCCTTCTTTTATTATTGTTGTTATTCAGTAACTGTTAGGCTTATCTAGTCCCTAATACTAGGTGCCATCACGATACCCAATGGGGGGAAATTTGGGTCGTGACAATTCTGCGTTCCGTTAGTTGTTAAGTTGTAATTTCATGTTTATTATTTCTAGTTTTGTCTATGTTGAAGCTAATTAATTCAAGGCCCTAACTACATGTTTTGTTTGGTTGTAGTCAGTAGGTTCTTTTATTTAGTCTAATGGTTCAAGCTTAGTTATCTAATTTTGCACTTTGTACTAGTTTGAAGTAATAATTTAGTTTGGTATTAGTTTGTGAGGTCAGTAAAATGAGGGTATTTCAGTGTAGGGCCTTTGTTTGATTGCTTTTACTGTTGAGGACTGTTTTGGAGTATAATAGTCCAAAGGACTGTCCATATTTGGTGAGGAAAACTGTTCATATGACAAAAATCTTATTTTGGACAGATTTTTGGTCAAAAATCTTTCATTTTGGACAGATTTTTGGCCAAATAAAATCTGTCCCAAGAGTTATTCTCCTCTCCGATAAAGATGAGGTCTTTCCACACATCTAAACATCTTTTACACACTAAAAGAGACAAAAAAGTTTAGAGAAATCAACTGAACATCAAGAAGTAGTAAGCTGAAAATTTCTGGGCCTTGTAAGTGCTTCTTAGAGTGAAAAACTTATGAGAAATAGAGGTGCTCTAGATAATTTATAGAGCAACATAGTACTAGCTTTCGAGTTTCGTACTGCTGGTATTTTCTGGGTTTTTTCCCGGGTCACAATTTGTTGATTTGCCGCTGTTTCCCTTGTTGTTCCTACTGCTTCTGTTGCTGAATTTCTGCTACTGTTACTGCTACATTTCTGCTTTAGGTAATCTTCTAAACATTTGTAATACAGGTTTTTGTTCTTTCATAGCAGATGATGAAAAGTTGGGCATGTTTAGATAGTTTCAACCAATTTTCTTAAAGGATTCATTGAATGTTTGAGTGCTAAAAACTGCATCGTTCTAATCAGTTTCTTTGTAGTAGTTAAATAGTTTAGTTTATTTTGTAGTGTGCAGATGCATCTATCAGTATTCCTTGTCATTAGTTTGAACTATTCGGTGTCACACCTCATTTTTCACCCGACAGGGGGGTATACGGGAGTTTTTCCAATTTAAGAGACATTAATCGAAATGAGATTATTTATTTATTCAGAGTCGTCACTTGGGATAATTTATGGTGTCCCAAGTCACCGGTTTATTTTAGAATCCCAAATCGATAAAAATTGACTCTATTTGTTGGTCTGCGAACACAGAAGACAGGGTAAGGAATTCTGTTAACCCGAGAGAAGGTATTAGGCATTCCCGGATTCCGTAGTTTTAGGACTGTCGCTCAACTATTATTAATTGGCCTAATTATCTGATTTATTACGTATTTTAAACATATTTGTGCATTTTTAAACTTTTAGCCGCTTTTAATTATTCATGGAACTATTTGAGCAAGTCGCGGTGTCGCGCACTCGTTTGTTTTTGTACACATTGTGAATCGCGTCACAGGAACTGTACCCACAATCTAAAACATTTTCATTTTAATATTATTCGAAGTTATGGTCGGGTCACATGAAATGCACACCTGAATTTGAATTTATGCATCGCAACTATGCCACGGAAACCGTATCCATAGTCGCGAGGATTTATTATTTATCACGCCTGAAGCAACCTCGATATTCAAAATTAGTTTCCTAAACTACTTTGAGATTTGTGATGTCATTTAATTGTGGAAAGGTGAGTTATATTTCTAAAAGATATCCGATACACAATAACTATTTGCACTAGAGAACATATATATATATATATATATATATATATATATATATATATATATATATATATATATATATATATATATATATATATATATATATATATATAATTGGAACTCTTCTATAAGTTAATAAGTTAATAATTGGAACTCTTCTATAAAACTTAATGTTATGACCCAAATCCCAATTTAGGTCGCGATGACGCTCAATTTCAATGTCAGGCAAGCCAACCTTAATTTACTAGTGATCCCTTTTTAATTTATAAACAATTCACCATACTTTAGAGGTTTTTCTTTCAAAGCATAAATTCGAAGTAAATTAGTGACTTAGACGACCAAAACTGAGCAATAAATATAGTAAACACCACCGATAGTTACAACCCAAAAGAATAGAATATCCACAACGTGGGCATGCCAGGAACTGGCGTCACAGGTCTACATGCATCTAATAGAAACGGGTATCCAAAGAAAATACAAGTTTGCCCTACTGTCTGAAAAAAAGTAATACAAACATAGCAAAAGAAAAAAGGAAATCCAAGGTGCTGCCAGAGAGACACGTCATGGAAAGCATCTCACTGAGAAGTCCACGCCAAGTATACACCAGGGACGAGCTCCAGATAAATGCCCAGATGCACCTGCCTCAGAGCCTGTACAATTAAGTACAGAAGCGTAGCATGATTACATAAACGGATATGTACCCAGTGAGTATCCCGCCTAATCTCGAAGAAGTAGTGACGAGAAGTAGACGTGATACTTACTAGGGTCAACACTTCTAAATAACATAACTTAATAAGAACTAGGCAGGCATAACAGTCGTAGTAATCACAAAGACATAAAATATCAACTATAGTTGTAATTACCTTTGCATGTCAAATTTAACTAGCATATAATGTACTAAACTCCCTTTTTCACATGAAACAGTTTATACAATTTCAACAAACTTCCATTAAATTATATAGAACATAATAGGTCGAAAGCGTACAGCCGAAGCGTCGCGAAAATAAATGTGCACTGCCGAGGGTTGAACGGCTCAAACCATAGATGCATCTATTACCCCGCTCGCGAATCGAACATGCGACGCGATTGATATAATAATAGGGCTATCCCGCTCATGAATCATACATGCGACGCGGGTGCCGTATACATACACATAATTTTACAACATTTAGGGATTTTACTGAGATTGTACGTAAAAACAAGAAATTAAGCAATATGATTTTTGAACATATCTTCCTAATACTTTAACACCAAATTCAAGGATACTATGCAACTCAAATACATTTAAGGACACACCTAAGGCACATAAAGCATGCTTGTGAGTCCTAGAACTACCCAACATAACATAATAGTAGCTACGCGCGGACTCTCGTAACTTCGTGCATGTGTAGCCCCCGCAAATAAGGACATGCAATTATTTATGATCACCTATGGGGACAATTCCTTCTTACAAGGTTATAAAGGAGACTCACCTCGTGTAGAATCCTACTTTCCGGGTCAAGAACGCGCCCGAACCTCCATACTCGCCTCTCAAGGACTCGAAACTAGTCAAATATTGTATACATGAATCAATCTATGCTCAAAAGTATGAAATTTACCTAATTAAGTAGTTATTTCTGCCTACTTGAAAAATCCCAAAAATAAACCCCGGGCCCACATGCTCGGATTCCGGAAATTCTTGAAGGAAACACTTACCCATACCCTAAGGGTCATTAATATATAATTTTTGTATGATTTGATATCTAGTTTAGTGGGTAATCCCCCAAATTCCATAAAGCCCTAGGTTTTTTACTCTAACCCTTGATTTTTCACTAATTGGGAGGTTAATCTACCTAGGATTTCATGTATTAAACAAATATTAGAGTAGAAATCACTTACCTTTGAGTAGCTAGGTGGATTGGCCCTTTCTCAAGCTCCCTAAGTCGACAATGGTGGAAGAAAAAATGGAGAAAATGAACATTTCCCGTGTTTAAAAGAACACACTGCCTTCAGTAGTTCTGCACCTGCAGCTCAAGGACTGCACCTGCAGTCGCACCTGCGAAAAATGGGACAAGGGCCTGGGCTCGCACCTGCGGGCAGGAGTTCACACCTACGGGGAAGGCCCGCACCTGCGAGAAATGGGAAGCCCACCTGGGGGTCGCACCTGCGAGGTTGGGACCGCAGGAGCGGTCTCGCACCTGCGGTCACACCAGATCAGGTGCACCAGCAACTGCTTCAGCTAGTTTTTTGGCCTCGTTTGGTGCCCGAGAGGCACCTGGGCCCACCCGAGCCCCCGTCCAAATATACCAACAAGTCCCAAATCATAATACAGACTCGCTCGGGCCTTCGGAACACCCACAACAACGCTAAAACTCAAAATCACACCTCAAAACCCCTAGAACCAAACTTAGGAACTTTAAGTTTCTTGAATTCACTAACAATGCGCCAAACCAACCTATACTACTCGGAATGACACCAAATTTTGCAGGCAAGTCATAAATGACATAACGAAACTATTCCCAGTCTCGAAATTTTGTTCGGAGGTCGATATCATAAAAACACTTTCCAAACCAAATTTCAAACTTAAGGAAACTCAAATTTCGATATTGGGTGCCGAAACGCCCCTGGGTCATCCAAAACCCATTCTAAACATACGACCAAGTCCGAAATCATCATACAAAGCTACCGGAACCGTTGAAACTCGATTCCGTGGTCGTTTGCTCCAGATGTTGACCGAAGTCAAACTTGACCTTAAAGGCCAACCTTAAGGAACCAAGTGTTCCTATACTACTCTAAACGCTTCCGAATCCCAAACCACCCGTCCCCGCAATTCATAAATCACAATAAGCCGCTATGGGAAGTTTCATTTAGGGGAACAAGGTCCGATAACGCAAAATGACCGATCAGGTCGTTACATTCTCCACCTCTTAAACAAACGTTCATCCTCGAACGAGTCTATAATCATACCTGAAGTGTTGAATAAATATGGATATTTGCTCCGTATGTCCTCCTCGGACTCCCAGGTCACCTCCTCGACTGGTTGGCCCCTCCACTGGAACTTTACGGTAGAAACTCTCTTGGATCTCAACTAGCGATCCTGCTTGTCAATAATAGCAACTGGCTCCTCCTCGTTGCCCAACTTCTCATCCAACTGAATAGTGCTGAAATCAACCACGTGAGAGAAGTCGGCGTGGTACCTCCAGAGCATGGATACATGAAAGACCGGATGAACTCCTGATAAACTGGGAGATAAAGCAAGCTCATAAGAAACCCCTCCAACTCGCCTCAATACTTCGAAAGGACCTATTAACCTCGGGCTCAACTTGCCTTTCTTCGAACCTCATAATACCCTTTATCGGCGAGACTTTCAACAGAACCTTATCTCCCTCCATAAATGATACATCACGCGCCTTCTGATCCGCGTAACTCTTCTGTCTGGACCGTGCTGTGCGGAGCCTCTCCTGAATCAACTTCACTTTCTCCAAAGCATCTCTCACCAGGTCGGTGCCATATAACTTAGCCTCTCTAGGCTCAAACCACCCAATAGGAGAACAATATGGCCGACCATACAAAGCCTCAAATGGAGCCATCTCGATGCTGGACTGGTAACTATTATTTTAAGCAAACTCGGCCAAAGTCAAGAACTAGTCCCACTGACCTCCGAAGTCAATCACACATGCCCTGAGCATGTCCTCCAATATTTGAACCGTACACTATGACTGACCATCAGTCTGAGGGTGAAATGCTGTGCTGAGATCTCTTTGGGTACCCATCTTATTATGCAACGCTCTCCATAAGTGCAAGGTGAACTGAGGACCTCGATCTGATATAATGGACACCGGCACACCGTGCAACCGGACTATCTCTCAAATGTAGATCTGGGCCAACCTCTCAGAAGTATAAGTAGTAGCCGCTGGAATGAAATGCGCCGATTTAGTCAATCTATCCACAATGACCCAAACCGCGTCAACCTTCCGCAAAGTCCGAGGCAACCCAACCAAGAAGTCCATAGTGATGAGCTCCCACTTCCACTCAGGAATGGGCCCACAATGTCCTTCTTCATCCGCCTCCACCAGTAATGCTGCTTCAAATCACGATACATCTTTGTAGCACTAGGGTGAACAGAATACCGAGAATTGTGTGCCTCCTCTAGAATCATCTCCCCCAGTCCATCAACATTAGGAACACATAAACGGCCCTGATGTCTCAGAACACCATCCTCGCCAATAGTAACCTCCTTGGCACCACCCTGAACCACTGTCTCCTGAAGCTCTGCCAAGCACGAATCATCAAACTGCCGAGCCTTAATTTCACCCAATAACGAAGACTGAGCAACCATATGTGCTAGAAATCGACGAGGCTCTGAAAGGTCTAATCTCACCAGGCGATTAGCCAAGGACTGAATGTCCAAGGCTAGAGGTCTCTCCTCTGCTGAAACATAAGCCAAGCTACCATACTCTCTTCCTTCATACTCAAAGCATCTGCTACCACATTCGCTTTGCCCGGATGATAAAGAATGGTGATGTCATAATCCTTCAGCAACTCAAGCCACCTTCACTACCTCAAATTAAGATCCCTCTGTTTGAACAAGTGCTGTAAGCTGCGGTGATCCGTATAAGCCTCACAGGACACCCCATACAAATAGTGCCTCCAAATCTTAAGAGCATGAACAATCGCCGACAACTCCAAATCGTGCACAGGATAACTCTTCTCATGAACCTTCAACTGGCGTGAAGCATAAGAAATAACTCTCCGTTCCTGCCTTAATACACACTCCAAGCCAACACGTGAATCGTTGCAATATATGGTATACATCCCAGAACCGGAAGGCAATACCAGGACTGGTGCTGAGGTTAATGCTGTCTTGATCTTCTGAAAACTCGCCCCACACTCGTCGGACCATTGGAACGGGGCCTTCTTCTGAGTCAATCTAGTCAGTGGGGCTGCAATGGATGAAAAGCCCTCCATAAATTGCCGGTAGTAGCCTGCTAGACCCAAGAAACTCCCGATCTCTGTAGCTGAAGTAGGACGTGGCCAACTCTAAACTGCCTCAATCTTCTTAGGGTCAACCTTGATACCCTCTCCGGATACCACATGTCCCAAGAATGCCACGGAATCCAACCAAAACTCACACTTGGAGAACTTAGCATATAGCTTCTGTTATCGTAAGGTCTGGAGCACAACTCTCAAATGCTGCTCATGCTCTGCCAGGCTACGTAAGTAAATCAGAATGTCATCAATGAAGACGATGACAAAAGAATCAATGTACGACTTGAACACCCTGTTCATCAAGTCCATAAATGCTGCTGGGGCATTAGTCAAGCCAAAGGACATCACCAAGAACCCATAATGGCCATATCTCGTACGAAAAGCAGTCTTCGGAACATCTGAGGCCCGAATCCTTAACTGATGATATCCCGATCTCAAATCAATCTTAGAAAACACCCGAGCACCCTGCAACTGGTCAAACAAATCATCGATGCGCGGCAAAGGATACTTGTTCTTAATGGTGACCTTGTTCAACTGGCGGTAGTCATTACACATCCGCATAGTCCCATCCTTCTTCTTTAGAAATAAAACTGGGGCGTCCCACGGCGATATACTCGGCCTGATAAACCCCTTAGCTAACAACTCCTCAAGTTGCTCCTTCAACTCTTTCGGAGCCATACGGTACGGAGGAATAGATATAGGCTGGGTGCCTGGAGCTAAATCAATGCAGAAATCAATATCACGATCCGGAGGCATGCCTGGAAGGTCTGAAGGAAATACATCATCAAACTCTCGAACCACTGGCACTGAATCAATCGTCAGAGACTCGGCAGTGGTGTCCCGCACATAGGCAAGATAGGCCAGACAACCTTCTCGACCATATGTCGAGCCTTCAGGAATGAAACAACCCGGCTGGCTACACTAACTGAGGAACCTCTCCACTCCAGCCTAGGCGACTCAGGCATGGCTAAGGTAACTGTCTTGGCATGGCAATCTAGCACGACATGATAAGGAGATAACCAATCCATGCCTAAAATAACCTCAAAATCAACCACGAGCAAAAGGTTCGCTCAGGTCTCGAACCCACAAAATGAAATCACACAGGACAAATCCGGTCTACAACCACATAATCGCCCACGTGAGTGGACACATAAATAGGAGTACCCAAGGACTCGCGAGGAACATCCAGGAAACAAGCAAATAAGGCTGACACATATGAATAGGTGGATCCTGGATCAAATAACACTGATGCATCTTTACCAACTACTGAAATAGTACCCGGAATAACATAGAATCTAACTGGAGCACCATATGACTGACCTCCGCTGGAATGAATAGGGGCCGACAGAGCTCCCCCTGCCTAGCCTCCACCTCTGGGACGACCTCTACCAGTCAGCCCTCCGGCTTTGGATGGACAAACCGCTGGTGCTGAAAATATAGGCTGATAGCTCTGCTGAACGGCCTTGCCCCGAAGCCTGGGATAAGTCCTCCTCATATGGCCTGGATCCCCACACTCATAACATCTCGCCGGTGGCATGGCCTGCTTCCCTGAAGAAGGACCCTGGATAGCTAGGGGACGGTGAGAACCCTCCGGCGTGGCACTGAAGTAAGGGCTAGGAGACCCCTGATGACCGGAATACCCGCCTGAGGAACCCTGAATGACTGGTGGACGGTAGGAACTCTCTGGCATGGTGCTGAAATAGGGCCTCACTGGAGCACCACGGGCAGGTGGTGGAGGAGCTGAATATGGAGGCCTGCTAGGCTGGCCTCTACCGAACTGACCTCTACCCCTAGCTGGGGCACCTCTAAAATATCCTAAGAATCTAGCTCTCTTATCCTGCTGACTCTGCTCTCTGCCCCTCGAAATATAACCCTCAATCCGACAAGAAATCTCGACCACAAGCTGATAGGGAGACCCCATCCACCTCTCGGGACATGCTGGCCCTAATACCTGAGTGCAGCCCAGCTACAAATCTCTGCACTCTCTCAGCATCAGTAGGAAGTATCATAAGGGCATGACGAGACAACTCAGAAAACCTGGCCTCGTAGTCTGTCAATGACATCTGTCCCTGCTCCAGCTGCTTAAACTGATATCGCAGCTCTTCCCTCTCGGAGGGTGGGATATACCTGTCCAGGAACAGCTGAGTGAACTGCTCCCAAGGGATGGAAGGGGAATCTGCCGATCTACCAAGGACATACGACTGCCACCATTTGCGGGCTCTGCCCTGAAGGTGAAAAGTAATGAAGTCCACTCCACGGGACTCCAGTATCCTCATGTTGTGCAATCTTTCCCTGCACCTATCAATGAAGTCCTGGGAATCCTCGCCCTTCTCACCTCCGAAGATAGGAGGGTGCAATCGGGTCCACCTATCTAGTAACTTCTGTGGATCGCCGTCCGCAGCTGGTCGAAGCTCAGGTGCTGTTGCTGCTGGCTGGGCTCCACCCACGGGCAGTGTACCTTGAGTCTGATATACTGCTGCTGCATGTCCTACGGCCTGGGCAGTAGGGGTCTGGGCTCCCCCTCCCGCCTGAGATGTGGTAGGATCCGCTGGAAATAAACCAGCCTGAGTCATAGTGTCCATGAACCGCATCATACGGCCCATGACCTCCTGGAAGCCTGGTGCTGTCATAAAGTCTACTGGGACAGGATCTGCTGGGGGCACCTCGCCCTGCTCCTTTGTGATAAGATCCTATACCGGATCTGCTGGGTTGCTACAGGAACTTCTCTAGGACACCCTCGTCCCCTACCGCGGGCCGGTGCCCTACCCCGGCCTCTTCCACGACCTCGAACGACGGGGGTAACGACATCTCCTGGGTTTGGAACGTCAGCCGTGCGTGTCCTCACCATCTGTGAGAGAATAGAAGAATGAGATTTAGTAAACCATCAACTGCACGATAAACATGAATAAAAAGAGGTTTCCTAACACCCTATAGCCTCCCGAAGATAAATACAGACGTCTCCATATTGATCCGCAAGACTCTATTAGGTGTGCCCGTGACTTGTGAGACCTACGTGAACCTAGAGCTCTGATACCATGTTACCCTACTGTCTGAAGAAAATTAATACAGACATAGCAAAAGAAAAGAGGAGCTCCAAGGTGTTGCCAGAGAGATACGTCAGGGAAAGTAGCTCACCGAGAAGTCCATACCAAGTATACGTCAGGGACGAGCTCCGGATAAATGCCCAGATGTACCTGCCTCAGAGCCTGTACAATTAAGTACAAAGGCGTAGCATGATGTACATAAACAGATATGTACCCAGTGAGTATCCCACCTAATCTCAAAGAAGTATTGATGACAAGTAGACGTGATACTTACTAGGGTCAACACTTCTAAATAACATAATTTAATAAGAACTACGCAAGCATAATAGTCATAGTTATAAAATATCAAGTATAGTTGTAATTACCTTTGCATGACAAATTTCACTAGTATATAATGTACTAAATTCCCTTTTTCATATGAAACAGTTTATACAAATTCAACAAACTTCCACTAAATTATATAGCAGATAATAGGCCGAAAGCGTATGGCCGAAGCGTCGCGAAAATAAATGTGCACTGCTGAGGGTCGAACGACTCGAACCATAGATGAATCTATTACCCCGATCGCGAATCGAACATGCGACGCGGTTGACATAATAATAGGGCTATCCCACTCACGAATCATACATGCGACACGGGTGTCGTATATATACACATAATTTACAGCATTTAGGGATTTTACAGAGATTGTACGTAAAAACAAGAAATTAAGCAATATGATTTTTGAACATATCTTCCTAATACTTTCACACCAAATTAAAGTATACTATGCAACTCAAATACACTTAGGGACACACGTAAGGCACATAAAGCATGCTTGTGAGTCCTAGAACTACCCAACATAACATAATAGTAGCTACGCACGGACTCTCGTCACTTCGTGCGTGTGTAACCCCATCAAATAAGGACATGTAATTATTTATGATCACCTATGGGGAAAATTCCCTTTTACAAGGTTAGAAAGGAGACTCACCTCGTGTAGAATCCTATTTTCCGAGTTAAGAACGCGCCCGAACCTCCAAACTCGCCTCTCAAGGACTCGAAACTAGTCAAATATTGTATATATGAATCAATCTATGATCAAAAGTATGAAATTTACCTAATGAAGTAGTTATTTCAACCTACTTTGAAAAATCCCAAAAATACACCCCGAACCCACATGCTCGAATTCCGGAAATTCTTGAAGGAAACACTTACCCATACCTTAAGGGTCATTAATATATGATTTTTGTATGATTTCATAGCTAGTTTAGTGGGTAATCCCCTAAATTCCATAAAGCCCTAGGTTTTTTACTCTAACCCTTGATTTTTCACTAATTAGGAGGCTAATCTACCTAGGATTTCATGTATTAAACAAACATTAGAGTAGAAATCACTTACCTTTCAGTAGCTAGGTGGATTGGCCCTTTCCCAAGCTCCCTAAGTCAACAATGGTGGAAGAATAAATAGAGAAAATGAACATTTCCCGTGTTTAAAAGAACACACTACCTTCAGTAGTTCCGCACCTGCGGCTCAAGGACCGCAACTGCGGTCTCGCACCAGCGACCAATAGCTCGCACCTGCAGAAAATGGGATAAAGGCCTGGGCTCGCACCTGCGGTTCCGCACCTGCGGGGAAGGCCCGCACCTGCGAGAACTGGGCAGCCCACCTGGGGGGTCGCATCTGCGAGGTTAGGACCACAGGAGCGATCTCGCACCTGCGACTAGGCAACCGCACCTGCGGTCACACCAGATCAGGTGCACCTGCAACTGCTTCCGCTAGTTTTTTGGCCTTGTTTGGTGCCCGAGAGGCACCTGGGTGCACCCAAGCCCCCGTCCAAATATACCAACAAGTTCCAAATCTTAATACGGACTCGCTCAAGCCTTCAGAATACCCACAACAACGCTAAAACTCAAAATCACACCTCAAAACCCCTAGAACCAAACTTAGGAACTTTAAGTTTCTTGAATTCGCTAACAATGCACCGAACCGACCTATACTAATCGGAATGACACCAAATTTTTTAGGCAAGTCATAAATGACATAACGAAACTATTCCTAGTCTCAAAATTCCGTTCGGACCTTGATATCACAAAAACACGTTCCAAACCAAATTTAAAACTTAAGGAAAATCAAATTTCGATATTGGGCGCCGAAACGCCCCTGAGTCATCCAAAACCCATTCCGAATATACGACCAAGTCCGAAATCATTATATGAAGCTACCGGAACCGTCAAAACTCGATTCTGAGGTCATTTGCTCTAGATGTTAATCGAAGTCAAACTTGGCCTTAAAGGCCAACCTTAAGGAACCAAGTGTTCCTATACCATTCTAAACGCTTCCGAATCCCGAACCACCCGTCCCCGCAAGTCATAAATCACAATAAGTCGCTATGGGAAGTTTCATTTAGGGGAATAGGGTTTGATAATGCAAAACGACCGATCGGGTCGTTACACTTAACATTCTCAAAGTTTCATTCTCGCAACTAACAACTAATCTCATTGAAATGGAGCATTCATTTTCTCCATTCTATATACTTCTCAGCTCTCTACTATTTGTAGTCATATCTATGAAACTAATGAAACAATCCATAAGAGGAACAAGACCAACTTCCACTTATCGGAATCTTACATCATTTGTCCTCAAATTATTTTATTTAGCAACAAAGTCAAACATAATATAATAGCAAAAAATAAAAATAAAAATTTAGACATGTTCAAATAGGAAAAATATATCTTAACAGTGAACATTCGTAAAGAACTAACACAACACAATTTGAATTCATTAGAAGAAATCTAAGAAAAAAAAGAACGAAGTGAGGATAAAAGTGAACCTCATGAGAATTTAATAGAAAAGATCTTCATCCTTATACTTGAAAGTTGTTGGTACATCAACAACGAGCACTCAAACCAAATACACGATCGGAAACCTCGAAACGGCACCGGAAAACTCGAAACCAAAACGACCTCAATCAAACCCCATCGGATTCCATGGTTTCAAAAT
This sequence comes from Nicotiana knightiana, assembly GCA_005239525.1. Classification (NCBI taxonomy): domain Eukaryota; kingdom Viridiplantae; phylum Streptophyta; class Magnoliopsida; order Solanales; family Solanaceae; genus Nicotiana; species Nicotiana knightiana. The sequence goes on from ML422661.1 coordinate 105,242, forward strand.
TAAAAATCAAAAGAAGAAGAAGCAGATATGAAAAGCCAGATCTGATTGAGCACACAGTGAGTGTAGCAGCGCTTGAGCCACAATGGAAAATTCTCTTCTTTTGTGAAATCTCCGGTCGTCGTTTCTGTTTACTACTGGAGTTGGAGTATTATTTTTTAGCAAACAAGGTCCTAATTACTGTTTTTCTTTAGGAGTGTGTGTGCTTTTCAATTGAGAAACTAAAGAAGAGGGAATCAACACGTGGGGAGGGGGGAAACGGTTAAAGCTAGGGGTGTATCCATTCTTCATTTAGGAATTTTGGAATTGAAGAATTGTCTTCAATCTTTTTTTTTTTGCTTCCAAAGATGGCTGCCCCTCCTTCTTTTTGGGTACTTAGGTCTTAGCTCTTTTTTATAGAGGGAACTAGGGTTAGGTCTTAAGGTTGAAGATAGATGGGCTTCATCTTTGGGCCTTAAAATTGGACTAAAAAAATGTCTAAACTTTAGCTAAATCCTTTTAATATAAGGTAAATATAGTACATAATGTAAAAAACAATCTAATTAATTAAACTAAATTATATGTAAAATATGAAACTATTTTTGGTATTTTTCAAATATCATACTAAAAATAAAATTAGGATTAGGTTAAAATCATCACAATAATAATATTCCTATCAAAATACTAATATTTTTGAAAACAAAGTGGAACTATTTATTTTTTTGTATTTTTTGACTTTTATGAAAGATGGATAAACTAAAAATAACTAGATAAAATATCAGTTAGCTAAATAAAACAAAATATTTTTGTAATTTTTATTTTTGTGATAAAATAAAGTAAAAAGGTCAAAACTAGTTAAAATAACGATATTAGACCTAAACTAAATATTTAAACGCTAAAATGTGTAAAATCACGGGGAGAGTCAAAAATTACATGTCTACAGCTACCCCTCTTTGATTAGAAACACGAAGAGTTTTCAGACAAAGAACAACAAGACATGTTTTAACCCGACCTTTATTTAAAAGAGTATAAAACTAAAAGGAAGGAGGATGTGACCGAGTCCTGGTTTTCGACAACCTACATATCCCGGGTTATAAGGGAATCAGGTCACGTGTAGTTCAAGGAGAGTGATGGTGATGAGTTGCAGAGTCGAGCAAAGTTCCATTATGTCGAGGTTCCGGTCCGCGGTCCTGGTATTACATCAAAATCAAAAATGAAAAAAACTAACTAAGCCTATCAGCTATGAGTTACAAGATTCCTATCTATAAATCTTCTGAAGCTTGATCTTGAGTCTTGAATGGTGCTTCATGCAGACTTTTGATTTGAACCTTGATGCTTGCTAGCTGCATGTGCTAGTTTGTTCTTCTTTAGCCATACGGATCACGACGGGATATGCACATCTCGTGACTTCAGTCATGTCTTGAGCAATCCGCATCTTGTCTCCGCTTCTACATTCGGATTCACTTCTCTTTTTTCTTTTTATTCTTTTTTCTTTTATTCTGGATTGAGACTCCTTATTTTGGTCGTCTCGAACCCTGTGCCTCGAGGTATAACCTGCTTAGACACCAAAACAAACAAACGAACAAAATGTTTTGCTCCAGTTTTCCCTAGGAAAATTTCGTGAGTTATTTGTAGAAAAAACTCTAAACTATTTCATTATTGAAAGCAATAAAAGGTGGGAATAGTGTACCCCGAAAGTAACATGATGGTTCTTTTTTTCTATTTTCTTTTGATGGTGTTTCCTTATTTACGAAATGATGCCTCAACTAAGGATTGGTATACCTTATGTTGGGAAAATGTGGCCAAGGAATGGAATTCCCTATATTGGTAAAGATATCAGGGAGTGGTGTACCCTGCATTTAAGACCAAATCAACTAGGGAGTGGATACCCTATGTTGGAAAAGAAGACTAGGGAGTGGAGACCCTATGTCTAAAATAAAATCAATTAGGGATTGGAGGCCCTATGTTGGAAAAGAAGACTAAGGAGTGGAGATCCTATGTCTAAAATAAAATCAACTACGGATTGGAGACCCTATGTTGGAAATCATCAACTAGGGAGTGGTGAGCCTATGTTGGCATCAAGTTATCCTGGCATCAACTAGGAAGTAGAGACCCTATGTTGGCATCAACTAGGGAATGGAGACCCTACATTGGAAAGGAGACTAGGGAGTGGACACCCTATGTTGGCAATGAGACTAGGGAGTGGAGACCCTATGTCTAAACGAACCAAGAAGGATTTTTGTTTTTTTGATTTTTTTTGTTGAGAAATTCATTCTTTTAAAAAAAATTGCCCCAATGCTTATTTTCTGACGACATAAATAAACTATTTTTTTAAAACAAGACTTCCTTTTTAAAAAAAAATTATCTTAGGAGAAAATTCATCAGACTAATTTTTTTTTGTTATCTTAGGAGAAAGATCCATCATACTAAGATTTTGATCCTAGGAAAAAATTCATCAAACTAGGTCTCTTTTTTGTTATCTTAGGAGAAAGATTCATCAGACTAAGATTTCTATCCTAGGAGAGAATTCATCAGACTAGGTATTTATTCCTTTTTTTTTGTTATCTTAGGATAAAGATTCATCAGACTAAGATTTGATCCTAGGAGAAAATTCATCAGACTAGGTCTCTTTTTGTTATCTTAGGAGAAAGATTCATCAGACTAAGATATGATCCTTGGAGAAAATTCATCAGACTAGGTCTCTTTTTGTTATCTTAGGAGAAAGATTCATCAGACTAAGATATGATCCTTGGAGAAAATTCATCAGACTAGGTCTCTTTTTGTTATCTTAGGAGAAAGATTCATCAGACTAAGATTTCTATCCTAGGATAAAATTCATCAGACTAGGTATTTATTCCTTTTTTTTTGTTATCTTAGGAGAGAGATTCATCAGACTAAGATATGATCCTTGGAGAAAATTCATCAGACTAGGTCTCTTTTTGTTATCTTAGGAGAAAGATTCATCAGACTAAGAGTTCTATCCTAGGAGAAAATTTATCATACTAGGTATTTATCCTTTTTTTTTTATTTTAGGAGAAAGATTCATCAGCCTAGGTTTTGATCCTAGGAGAAAATTTATTAGACTAGGTCTATTTTTGTTATCTTAGGAGAAAGATTCATCAGACTAAGATTTTAATCGTAGGAGAAAACTCATCAGACTAGGTCCTTTTTTTTGGTATCTTAGGAGAAAGATTCATCAGACTAAGATTTCTATCCTAGGAGAAAATTCATCAGACTAGGTTTCCTATCTTAGGAAAAAATTCATCAGACTAAGATTTTGATCCTAGGAGAAGTTTCATCAGACTAGGTCCTTTTTTTTGGTATCTTAGGAGAAAGATTCATCAGACTAAGATTTCTATCCTAGGAGAAAATTCATCAGACTAGGTTTCCTATCTTAGGAAAAAATTCATCAGACTAAGATTTTGATCCTAGGAGAAATTTCATCAGACTAGGTCCTTTTTTTTGTTATCTTAGGAGAAAGATTCATCAGACTAAGAGTTCTATCCTCGGAGAAAATTCATTAGACTAGGTATTTATTCCTTTTTTTTGGTTATCTTAGGAGAAATATTCAATCAGACTAAGATTTGATCCTAGGAGAAAATTTATCAGACTAGGTCTCTTTTTGTTATCTTAGGAGAAAGATTTATCAGACTAAGATTTTGATCCTGGGAGAAAATTCATCAGACTAGGTCCTTTTTTTTTGGTATCTTAGGAGAAAGATTCATCAGACTAAGATTTCTGTCCTAGGATAAAATTCATCAGACTAGGTTTCCTATCTTAGGAGAAAAATTCATCAGACGAAGCTTTTGATCCTAGGAGAAATTTCATCAGACTAGGTCCTCTTTTTTTTGTTATCTTAGGAGAAAGATTCATCAGACTAAGATTTCTATCCTAGGAGAAAGGTTCATCAGACTAGGTTTTCTTATCTTAGGAGAAAAATTCATCGGACTAAGATTTCTATCCTAGGAGAAAATTCATCAGACTAGGTTTCCTATCTTAGGAAAAAAATTCATCAGACTAAGATTTCTATCCTAGGAGAAAGATTCATCAGACTAGGTTTTCTTATCTTAGGAGAAAAATTCATCGGACTAAGATTTCTATCCTAGGAGAAAATTCATCAGACTAGGTTTCCTATCTTAGGAGGAAAATTCATCAGACTAAGATTTTTATCCTAGGAGAAATTTCATCAGATTAGGTCCTTTTTTTGTTATCTTAGGAGAAAGATTCATTAGACTAAGATTTCGATCCTAGGAGAAATTCATCAGACTAGGTATTTATTGGAAGGAAAATCCATCAGACTAGGATGTGTTACCCTAGGAGGAAAAATGTGAAGAGAAATGGCGAAATTTATGCACACTTAGCAAGACAAATAAAGGCAAAGATTTGAGAAACTCCCATTTGTCGGCTCTTCTCTTGTCTTCCATTTTTTAAAATTTGAACCACTATCCTTGCACTGCTTTGTTCCTGTTTCAAACAAAGAAAATTTTGTCAGTTTGAAAGTGGTGGTCGGTTTGTAGCCTTGATTTCTTTGGCAGATTGGCTTTGTGATCATCCAACCTTTGAAAGAACGACTGCGCTACTAGTTGGCTTCACTGCTGGGAGACTCTGTTGTTGCTTACAAGGGACCTTTACTTTCCGTGTTAACCCTGATTTTTCGCTCCCAGTGCCATTTGTGTTTTGTGGCTCAATCACCCTTATCTCAGAAAGAGATTTCTTTTCTTGGATAACCTTTTCTGATGTCTTGAATGACTTTGCTTTTGGAGCAATTTGTCTGTCAGAGAGAATCACAATTGGTAAGAGATTTTTGCATGATGTGCACACTTCATAGTCCTTGTTCGGTACTACAGAGGATCCCTAATTAATCCTGAGGTTATCTTTGCTTGCTTTAGCCAAGTAGGCTGGCAAGAGTCTTTTGGGGGAAGCTTTTGCATGAATCCTCAAGGCATGTTTATTGTAACAACTGAGTGTGCTAGCCAATTTACTTTGTGCAACTGAAAAGCTGGTAGCAGATTTTGAAATCTTTTCTTGCTTATTTTGACAAAGATTGACTCAGAGTGAATGACACAATGATGCAAAGAAGCAAGTATTAACAAGAAATGCCCATGTCGTAAGGACAAAAGGAAGAGTTTTTTTTCTTTTTTTTGCGGTAACTAGCCTTAATGATCATGACATGCATTTTGGACTTAATGGCCGATCTATCAAACTAATTCAATCTTTCTTTTTACCATTCTTATGACTTGAAGTCGGCCTTGTTCGTGCCAATCATTGCAACAACTTCATGAATCAATTTCGACTACTGGTGCCCCGAGGAGTTTTCACCAACAAGTCTCTCTCATTTATTTATCTCTACTTACCGTCGCCTTATAGTGCCCGTGAGGGTTTTCACTAGTAAGACTCTCTCATTTTCTCTTATTCTTTTTTTCTCTTTTTTCCTTGTGATCAACTTGACAGTGTTCTATGTCGCGTGACAATCGTTGCTCATTGCATGCTTCTCTTGGTATTCTTGAAGGCATATCAGGAGGTCTTTATTTGGGAGATTTTTGGATAGGGTTGGAAAGAAGGGTCAGCATGAAGGCTCAAAGTAGACACAAAATGAGGGGGTTGTAGACTTACAACTCTTGGAATCGACTCTTTCAAAAGTGAATCAAATATTTGCCCTAGTTTCAGATATTGGGGATTTTTTTAGATTTTTCTTTCTGAATTCTTATTTGGTTGGACCGAACCGTGTAAAGCTTCCTACGTATCCTTTTTTAAAAGAATCAGGTCTAACGTAGTTCAAACATCTGAACTAACTATTTTTTTTTCATCTTTCTTTCTTTGTCTTTTTCTCTTTTTTTTTCCTTTTTTTTTCAAACAAGTTTCCCTAGCCTTTATTTTCTGGGGGCATGGACCTTCGACTACTCTTTTTTTCTTCTTTTTTTTTTCACTTGAACTTTCTAAAAGTTGCCCCAGTTTGTACTCTTGGGGCACATAATTTTATTTATTTTATTATTATTATTATTTTTTTTACTTTTGACTCTAAACTTGATTCCAAACGAGGGTGGTCAAAGAAAATAACACAAGCTCAAAATGGGTAACAAAAGGTATAAAGTGTTTGGGTAGCAGAAAAAGGACCTCCTAGACTTGAGAATGCCAATCATGTTAGCCCTTCACAATCACGGCATTGATGGACATGTTTCTTTCTGTGTCTTTTTCAGTGTACAACTGTATGAGCTATACTTTCCTCGCAATTAATGACCCTTGTCAATTTGGGTGACTTTTTCTTTATTTTGTCTCGATGTACAAGATGCATTTTGCAACTAACTGATCCATTTCAAGTTGTCTGGACCTTCTTTTGAAAAACATTTTCTATCTCTTAGTGCATGCTTAAGCCCGATCTTCTTAATGATTCAAAAGGTAGCGATCCTTAACTTCTATGAGCACGACTGCTTTGGTTCTATGTAAACTTGGCTCATGCTTATTTTCCAAATGTTTCATGTCTCTATTCATATTTAAAAGTGTCTCTTTCTCACTTATCCAATTCAAGACTAAATCAGTTTTCTAAGATCTGGCCAAAAATTCCACATGCATGTCATATCACTAAAACTAGCGGGAAAAGAAATAAGCATGGAATGACACAAAAGGACAAATTGTATTTCATTGAGTAAACAACAAGACAAACAACCTAAATCCGAGTTAGAACTCTAAAATAACCCGAATAATGAAAATAGCAACAAAACAGACAGACAAGACTCACACAAACAGAATAGAGGGATAGAAGGGTTTGACTCAATAAAACAAATAAAACCTGAATCACAACCCTGAAATAACCCAGATTATAGAAAAAACATCAAAACAATCTACCAAAATTCCTTTCTAGTGAAGAGGGAATGACTTTTCAATTGTTAAGCTTAACATTTAGCCACAAATTTTCTCATCAGAACCACCATGGTCTTCTTCAATTTCAATCGGCAAGTTCCGAGAGGATTCTCATACTCCATGTCATCACGCATCATCCCCACAAAGTGTACATCATCATGTGCATGTAAAGGGTTCTGTGTGATATTCTGGGTGTCATTGTCTTGGATCACAATCAGTTTTTCCTGGATCATCCTTTCTATTTCTCTTTTCAAATCCTGACAGCTTTCAACATTGTGCCCCTAGGCATTGGAATGATATTCACACCTTTTAGAAGGGTCAAAGCTTCTGCACGTGGGTCCACATGATTTGGAGAAATAGATGCAATCATGTCATAATGCTTTAATTTCTCTAACAAACTTGCATAAGACTCTCCTATTGGTGTAAAACTATCTTTCAACCTTTGTTCCCCTCTATACCCCTAGCTTGGATGTGGGTTATAGGGCACTTGAAAATTCGGTGGAGACTGATGGAGACTTTGGGGTGCTTGTGCGTGTCTTCTGGGGTGTCTTAGTGGCTGGGCAACATATTGAGGTGGAGCAAAAGAGTATTGTGGGTTCTGAGGTGGATAGTAGTGCTGGGAATCCTCGGAAATCAGACGAGACTGGTCATACCTTCGAGATGTCCTCCTAGGACCTCTTCTCGACCCTGATGTCATCATTGTTTCTTCATACTTCTCGTTCATGTCATTTAAATTACCCGATTCAATTTGAACTGCCTGAGTTGCAGCTTTGAGAGCTGCTTGACTTATAATTCTGCCTGTCTTCATTTCTCCCATTTTGATTGCTTCCAAGAAAGATTTGCCAACTGCGGACATCATGTTTTGAAAATAATCTGGTTCTTGAGCTTGAAGGAAGACATTGATTAGCTCGTGGTCATCGATGGGTGGCTTAACTCTAGCCACTTGCTCTCTTCATTTAATGGCATATTCCCTGAAACTTTCAGTTGGTTTCTTCTTTAGGTTGGAAAGGGAATTGCGGTCTGGGGCGATGTCGATGTTGTATTGGAACTGTTTGAAAAAGGCCTGGGTCATGTCATCCCAGACATACCAGCGAGATGTGTCTTGATCAGTAAACTATTCAGAGGCTACCCTCGTAAGTCTTTCTCCAAAATAAGCTAGCAGCAATTCTTCATTTCTTCCTGCACCTCTTAGCTGATTGCAATACCTTTTCATGTGGGCTATGGGGTCTCCATGTCCATCATACTTTTCAAATTTTTGGATCTTGAAACGATGTGGCAAATGAACACTGGGAAACATACATAGATCCTTGAAGGCAATACTTTTCTGACCTGCCAACCCTTGTATGTTTTTCAATTGTTGTTCTAAGTTTTTAAGTCTTTGGGTCATTTCTTCCCGTGCCATCTTTTGGGCAGGCTTCTCAATATTTGCTGGAAGATCAAATAGGTACAAATGGTACTCAGGAGAGTGGTATTTCTCTTGATGGGTAGCAAATTGTGATTCATGACTTTTCTTCTGTACCATTGTCGGCTGTGGGATAGTGAAGACGGGAATAACAACAGCGGTTATCTGATTGGTTGTCAATGACACACTTTGGGAGCACACAACAGAAGTTCTAGCTGTAGTCGTACAGTTGGGATAAGGACTGAACCCAGGTGGATAGGATTGCAGACAATGAGACCGAAATGGTAGTTGTCGAGATGAGTGTGAATTCTGGGAAACCCTGAACAGATAAGGGCGGTCCTTAGCCATTGGCCCATGCTTGACACATTTCAGTCATTTTCTGTTTTAGTAATCTATTTTCCTCAACCACAATAGACTCTTGTTGAACCCTCTGACCCTGAGTCTCATGACCGCTCGTAACAGCTTCGATGTCTGTTGTCATTTTTTCCTTGGATTTGTGTTGGCAGCTTACCACAAACCGACCACCTCAAACTTTCTTCATAATTCAAAACAAAAGACACGTTAGAATAGACTCAACCGGTCCTTATTATTATTATTATTATCATTCTTCTTCTTTTTTCACCCTTTTTTTTTCTTTTTGAAATCATTCGATCGAACCTGATGTGAGTTGACTACGTATCATGATGCCGCATGAATCAGATCTTGCATAGTTCAGGAAGATAAGGAATAAAGGAAATAAACTATCTCCTTTTTTTGAATTTTGAATTTTTCGTTTTTAATTTTCGAAAGAAAGACTTATAAAGAAGAAAGAAAATATTTTTTGATTTCGATTTTCTTTTTTTTTAATTCTTTTTTTTTCCGATGAATTTCGAAAGAAAAACTTCTAAAGAAGAAAGAAAAATGTTATCGGATTTTTGGACTTTTATGTTAAAATTATGAAAGAAAGACTCCTAAAGAAAATATTTTTGATTCAAATTCCTTTTCAATTTTCGAAAGAAAAACTTCTAAAGAAGAATGAAAATATTTTTGGATTTTTTAAAAGAAATTAAAAGAAAATATTTTTGTATTTTTAGAAGTTGGGGCCTAAAAGAAAGACTTTCTATAGAAGGAAGTAAAGATTTTTGGAATTTGTTTTTGAAAATTGTGGAAAATAAAAAGGTAGAAAATATTTGTTGGGATTTTGATTTGATTTGTCTTCTTTTTTCAAATGAAAGACTTCTACAAAGAAAATATTTTTGCGTTCTAAAATATATTTTTTAATCTTTTATTTGTTTGGAATTTCCTAAGAAAGACTCCTAAAGAAGGAATTAAAGAAAAATATTTTTTGGATTTTTTTTTAAAAAAAAATTGGGGTCTCAACGAAAGACTTTTATAAAGAAGGAAGTTAAGGAAAATATTTTGGATTTTTTAAAATTATGGTCTCAAAAAAAGACTTTTCTAAAGAAAGAAGTAAAGGAAAATATTTTTGGATTTTTGAAAATTGGGCCGGAACCGATGAGGTTTGCCTATGTATCTCACATCCGGTGAGAATCAGACCCGCGTAGTTCTGCCAGTTTTGACGGAACAAGGGAAACATGACCTTTGAAAACACTCACTTATTGTCTTTTTAAAAAAAAAACTTTGGCAGAGTTTCAGATTTCAAACATCTACCTCTCACTTTTGATTTTTTTCGATTTTCTTTTTTTTTAATTTTCTTTCCCTATTCTAGAAGTCAGTCAACATGCAAGCCGAAACAAACAGATACGCAAGTAGCACGCAAGATGAATCAGGATGGTCTTTTAAATTGGGTACACCTGTCCTAGACGGACTCAACCCCTATGTTGAGTCCCCGAAGTCAAATCACGTGATGCAAACAAAACGTTCCTACTAGGGATACGACATGAGGATATGTTATTCTAGGTTTGAACCCTGGAGTGTATTGTTCTAGACCTGGCTTATCCGAGCGGACAACTCGAGCTGGAGAGGGGGGGGGGGGAAGGTAGCGTACCGAGAATATAGAAGCTTCACCGGCTTTGCAACTTGTCCGAACCTCGTTCTAAAATTAGGATATGACTCTAACAGAAAATAAGCCACGCGACGTGCACGCTTTACAGAAGATTTAGAAGACTCAGAGAGAAGAATGGTTTCGTGAAAGTTTATATACGGTTCACACAATATCAAAGCGGTAAAAAGCAGCATTTAGAACATTAGGCTCAAACACTTAAAAAAATCAGACAATCATAACAGCTATTCTAAAGTAGAATTCTTGAACCCTAAACCAGAGATTTTGGGTTCTTATCCCCAGCAGAGTCGCCAGAGCTGTCACACCTCTTTTTTCACCCGACAAGGAGGGTGGGTATACGAGAGTTTTTCCAATTTAACTGACATTAATCGAAATAGGATTATTTATTTATTCAGAGTCGCCACTTGGGATAATTTATGGTGTCCCAAGTCACAGATTTATTTTAAAATCCCAAATCGAGGAAATTGACTCTATTTGTCCTTACTTCATCCCAGCATAGGGGAGTCCTGCACTTGCATCCATAGAGTGCCTCGAAAAGGTGGTATGCTTATACTCGTCTGAGAACTCTTGTTATAGGTGAACATCTGCGAACACAGAAGACAGGGTAAGGAATTCTGTTAACCCGGGAGAAGGTATTAGGCATTCCCAGATTCCGTGATTTTAGCATGGTCGCTCAACTATTATTAATTGGCCTAATTATCTGATTTATTACGTATTTTAAACCTTTTTTGCATTTTTAAACTTTTAGACACTTTTAATTATTAATGGAATTATTTGAACAAGTAGCGATGTCGCGCACTCGTTTGTTTTTGTACATATTGTGAATCGCGTCCCGGGAACCGTACCCACAATCTACAATATTTTTATTTTAATATTATTCGAAGTTATAGTCGGGTCACATGAAATGCACACCCGAATTTAAATTTATGTATCGCAACTATGCCATGAGAACCGTACCCATAATCGCGAGGATTTATTATTTATCACGCCTGAAGCAACCTCGATATTCAAAATTATTTTCCTGAACTACTTTGAGATTTGTGATGTGATTTAATTGTGGAAAGGTGAGTTATATTTCTAAAAGATATCCGTAAATCTCATTGAAATGGAGCATTCATTTTCTCCATTCTACATACTTCTCAGCTCTCTACTCTTTGTAGTCATATCTATGAAACTAATGAAACAATCCATAAGAGGAACAAGACCAAACTTCCACTTATCGGAAACTTACATCATTTGTCCTCAAATTATTTTATTTAGAAACAAAGTCAAACATAATATAATAGCAAAAAAAAGAAAACAATTTAGACATGTTCAAATAGGAAAAAAATATATCTTAACAGTGAACATTCATAAAGAACTAACACAACACGGTTTGAATTCATTAGAAGAAATCTAAGAAAAAAAAACAAAGTGCGGATAAAAGTGAACCTCATGAGAATTTAGTAGAAAAGATCTTCATTCTTATATTTGAAAGTTGTTGGTACAACAAAAACGAGTACTCAAACCAAATACACGATCGGAAACCTCGAAACGACACCGGAAAACTCGAAACCAAAACGAACTCAATCAAAACCCATCGAATTCCATGGTTTTAAAATTAAAAATCAGAAGAAGAAGAAGCACATATGAAAAGCCAGATCTGATTGAGCACAGTGAGTGTAGCAACGCTTGAGCCACAATGGAAAATTCTCTTCTTTTGTGAAATCTCCGGTCGTCGTTTCTGTTTACTACTGGAGTTGGAGTATTATTTTTTAGCAAACAAGGTCCTAATTACTGTTTTTCTTTAGGAGTGTGTGTGATTTTAAATTGAGAAACTAAAGAAGAGGGAATCAGAAAAACGGTTAAAGCTAGGGGTGTAGCCATTCTTCAATTAGGAATTTTGAATTTTGAATTGTCTTCAATCTTTTTTTTTCTTTCAAAGATGGCTGCCCCTCCTTTTTGGGTACTTAGGTCTTAGCTAGTTTTTATAGAGGGAATTAGGGGTATGTCTTAAGGTTGAAGATAGATGAGCTTCAGCTTTGGGCCTTAAAATTGGACTAAAAAAATATCTAAACTTTAGCTAAATCCCTTTTAATATGAGGTAAATATACTACATAATGTAAAAATCAATCTAATTAATTAAACTAAATTATATGTAAAATATGAAACTAATCTTGGTATTTTTCAAATATCATATTAAAAACAAAATTAGGATTAAGTTAAAATCATCACAAAAATAATATTCCTATCAAAATACTAGTAATATTTTTGAAAACAAAGTGAAACAATTTTTTTGTAATTTTTGACTTTTATGAAAGGTGGATAAACTAAAAATAGCTAGATAAAATATTAGTTAGCTAAATAAAATAAAATATTTTTATAATTTTTATTTTTTTGATAAAATAAAGTAAAAAGGTCAAAACTAGTTAAAATAACGATATTAGACCTAAACTAAATATTTAAACGCTAAAATGTATAAAATCACGGGGAGGGTAAAAAATTACATGTCTACATTCGGATCTGGTACATAATCTAAAAGAACAAGTGGATGCATGCTTTAGTGATCTGCAGTAGGAGTTTTGTTAAGTTTTTCTATTTATAAGAGCTATGTGCTTTAGACCTTGTTATGTTTGTATACTTCTAGAAGGTGGGTATGGAAGCTGGCCTTTTGGTTTTGTCAAGATTGTAATCTCATGGCCATTAATTCAAGCCAATTTTAGTCAATAAAAGCGACGGTGCTAGAACCATCAGACTCAGGGAATGCCTTACACATTCTCCCCGGTCAACAGAATTCCTTACCCGGACTTTATTTTCACAAACCAATAATGAAAGAGTTAAATCTTTCTTTGACTAGGGATTCAAATAAAGGTGACTTGGAACACCGAAAAATCAATTCCAAGTGGCGACTCTGTAAATAAAAATAATCCCTATTCAAGTTTTGTCACTTTAATTGGAAAAACTCTTTTACCCACAACAATCCATAAAATATATCTATCTTTTTGGGGTAGAAAAAGGGTGTGACAACTATGGCGACTCCGCTGGGGAATACCGGAATTCGAGCTTGTACATGTTGATTTTTATTTGGCTTTATTAATTTTATATATGTTGTGATTTATTTGTGCCTAATGTGTTACTTGTCCGCTTTTTACCGGTTTGATATTGTTAAACTGTACATATAAAATGTCTTCTTGCGCACCCCTATGAGTCTTCTGAATACAACCCCAGGAATCGCGGATACGCACCCCATTCTTTTTTGATATAAAGCCGGTGGACCTGGGCTCCCGGTGTGATGACCCAAAAGGTCATTCCGTATATTTCTAGCTAATTATGTGTTCCGAGATCGTGAAAATCTCCTTCTATCTCATCTCAATTTGCGTGCATATCCTAGACGCGTAGTCGGGAAGCCTTTATGTGAAAAATTGATAAAAATGATAATTTTGTATTAGAAATTTGAATAAAGTTGACTTCGGTCAACGTTTTTGGTAAATAGATCCGGACCCGTGATTTGACGGTCCCGGAGGATCTGTAGGAAAATATGGGACTTGGGCGTATGTCCGGAATAGAATTCTGAGGTTCCAAGTTCAAGAAATGAATTTTTAAAAGAAATTGTTTTCTGAAAAATATAAAGGTTTTTGAAAATGAAATTTGAGGTGAAACCTTGTGATATCGGGTCCGTATCATAGTTTCGGAGGCCGGTACAGGTTCGATATGACTTATATGTGTTATCTGTGAAATTTGGTAAGAAACAGACTTGGTTTGACGTGATCCGGGTAAAAAATGCAAAATTTGAAGTTTAAGAAGTTTTGAGATTTTTTTTATGGATTTGGAGGTTTAATATGATGTTTATGATGTTATTTTTGTGTTTTGGTTACTCGAATAAGACCGTAAGATGTTTTTGAGGTTGTGTATATATTTGGTTTTGAGTCCCGGGGGCCTCGGGTGCATTTCAGATGGGTTTCGGGCCATTTTCTTCCATGTTTGAACTGCTGTTTCTGGTGTCTGTTGCCCTCTTTCGCAATCGCGTAGCCCAAGCCGCGATCGCGTAGTGTCCTGTTTTCCCCGCTCATTTCCTTGATCTCGATCGCAGTGATTCTTTCGCGATCGCGATGTGTCCCTACTGGTCGCCTAAAATTTCTTCACCGCGTTCGCATAACTCCGTACGCGATCGCAGAAGCCAGCCTGCCCCTTATACGCGATCGCATATGATTCTCCGCGATCGCGGAGCACATCTTACACCAGCAACCATTTCCTTCTATGCGATCGCGCCACGATTCCTGCGATCGCGATTCACAAAGCACCTGGGCAGAATATAAGTTTGCAAAATCGGGGTTTCACCATTTTAAACATATTTTGACTTCTAGAACTCGGTTTTGGGCGATTCTTTGAGGGTTTTTCACACAAATCGAATGGGTAAGTGTTCTTCCACTATAATTAATTATATTTCATGAATTAGTTCTTGTTTTAATCATTTAATTTGTGTTTTGGATTGAGGGGATTGTGAGTTTTGAAAGAAAACTTCTAAAATGTAAAATCATGATTTGAAAGACCAAATGTTATCGGAATTGGATAAATTTAGTATGGGAACTCGTATCGGAATGGGTAACCGTAATTTGTAAAAATTTGTCGGGTTCCGATGTGCGGGCCCAGGGGTCGACTTTTGGGTTGATTTTTATAATTTTGTAAAGATTGAAACTTTATTATTCGGAATAATTCCTTATACGTTTTATATGTATTTTGAAGTTGTTTTAGTTGAATTTGAGCCGTCCGTAGGGCTTCCCGCCCGAGAAGTCTATTTTTGAGTACCGGGTTGTCTTCTTTAAGGTAAGTATCTTGCCTAACCTTGTGTGGGGGAACTACCCCTTAGGATTGAGTCTTCTTTGTTGATTGTAGTCCGTGTATACGAGGTGACGAGTGCGTACTCGGACTTATTTGCTAATAGATTGGCCTTTTTGGATTCGTAGGTTCTTATGTTACCTGTGTATGAGTTGTAATTGTAACGTTTGAATCCTTGGTTGTTAATTTCATCCTTTCCTGCTTAGATTAGAATTATTTGCTTTTGGATCCCTTTGTTGGCTATTTGATCTTAATTGACTTAATTGAATATCTTACCGCTCTTATATTCATGTTATACTTGCCTCCTAAAACTGCCAAATTGACTATACTAGTGTTATCTAGCTTTATAGTTGTTTAGCCGTAGTTAGAATATCCGTTCGTTGGTGTCAAGCATGCCCGTGAGTCTTACATTGTGCTTTATATGATTTTTCCCTTATGTTTTACTTGGACCTAGTTGGTAAACATTTATGTTGTTGGTGTTTTCTTGATGTTGCCTATTATTGGGCCCTTGTTTGAGCTGAGCTTTATTTCGTAAAGTTAACTATTTTGATGAGATTGTTTATAGGTGTTTCCCTTGCCGGGATGATTTTGTTTTCATTGTTGACTCCCTTGTCGGGATGGTATGATTTCTATTGTTGTTTATACTGTTAACGATACTATTTGCGTTGTTGACTCCCTTGCCAGGATGTTATGATTTATGGTTCTTATTGTTGATTTTCGGATGTTGTGATTTATGGTACTTATTGTTGATTTTCGGGTGCTGTGATTTATGGTTCTTATTATTGATTTTCCTTGTTAAATTGTTGTTTATGTATTTTATCACGAGGGGACATTCCATGCCGAGTGTTTGTGAGGTTATGCACGAGAGGACATTCTGTGCCGAGTGTTTATTTACTTATTGCACGAGAGGACATTCTGTGCCGAGTGTTTGTGAGGTTATGCACGAGGGGAAATTCCGTGCCGAGTGTTTATTTATTTATTGCACGAGGGGACATTCCGTGCCGAGTATTTGTGAGGTTATGCACGAGGGGACATTCCGTGCCGAGTGTTATTTATTTATTGCATGAGGGGACATTCTGTGCCGAGTGTTTGTGAGGTTATGAACGAGGGGACATTCCATGCGGAGTGTTTATGCATTATTATTTTCGTTGTTCCTGTTTGCTATTTACTGCACTTGTTTTGGTGAGGATGAGAGTAAAGCACGAAGGGTGATGCCGTGCACTTGTCTTTGTATCTTATTCTGTTGTTCTAAATTTGGATATTCCTACTGATCTCTTACTGCATTTATTGGCAAGATTTGATATTCCTCCTGTACTGCATGGTAAATCTCTGAGTTACGGACTGAGTTCCGGTGGATAAATCTTGAGGAGATTTTGATCAAGGGATTTTATTGAAAAAGCAATGGTTTTGAAATGATTATGTTTGAATGACTTTTACATCGAAGGTATATTTGAAAAGCATTAATCTTTCCTAAAATGATATTTGGAAGTCTTTTATTGGGAAAGCATCCTTGGGAAGTTTTGTATTTTGAAAGAAACTATGTTTTACGTAATTCTCTCTACTAAATATACTTATATCTACTTTTGGAGAAAGTATGTTTTCAAAGGAAACTCTTTCATACAAAAAATAATTTTATTTGCAAAATTTTTTCATATGAACTACTGTTTAAAGATTTCTACCATTTACGGATTTTATTGTCTAAGGCCCGATGTGAACGTACCGACGTGGAGTTGAGTTATTGGTGTTCTCTATTGTATTGTGTTGCCTTTCAATTCGGCTTGTTTTGCTGTCCATCTTTCCGTGTATTTCTGTGCTGTTTCGCGATTGATTTCTATAATTTCCTTCCGCTTTATATTGTCATGGTCGTAAACTATTCCGTGAAGCCTTAGGTTGATGTAACGTTCGGTCATTTCTATATTCATGTTATCTTTTTTGTAGACCAGTGGTGTCTTGACTAGTCCTCGTCACTACTCCACCGAGGTTAGTCTTGATACTTACTGGGCACCACTGTAGTGTGCTCATACTACACCTCTGTACATTTTTGTGTGCAGATCCAGGTATATATTGTAGTAGCTGTGTGGATGATTGTCGAGGAGACTCAAGGTAACATGCTGCTGCGTTCGCGGGCGTCAGAGTCACCTTCTTTGTATTTATTAATCATACACTGTTGTATTTATTTCCAAACAGATGTACTTAGGAGTTGTAGAAGATTCGTAGAGCTTATGACTTGTACTACCAGTTTTGGGAAAGTTTGTACATTCTCTTGAGATTCTATATCAAGACTGTTAGTTTTCCTTTATTTATTGTTGTTATTCAGTAATTTCTAGGCTTACCGAGTCCCTAAGACTAGGTGCCATCACGATACCCAACGGAGGGAAATTGGGTCGTGACACCCGGTGAAGGATTATTAGTCACCCATATTTAAGAACGGGGAAGGTCCAGTAGTTAAGCCGGAGAAGTATTTCTCCCGGTACGCTATCCCTTCCCAACTCGAGTTCCGTTCGTTTTACGGCTGTCACACCTCCTTTTCCCGCTACCCCCGTATTAATGAGGGGTAGGGAGGGATTTTTTCCAATTAAAGTGACATTATTCAAATTTGGGATTTATTTTAGTTTTCAGAGTCGCCACC